>WOVY01009791.1:125000-230333 GCA_013436015.1 Rhipicephalus annulatus
GGTCGTGTGCCAAGGTGAAGGCTCACACCACAGAGAAGAAAGAAGTGCACGTGGCCCCCTGCTGCTCTGGTAAACAAGCCCAACCGACGCGCTTGGTTTGAGCCCTGTTGCTCAGACGTCAATAAACCTTGCCGACACCCCCTGCAGCAACATGACAATTGGTGGAGGTGCTGGGTAGTCCCTCACGGATGTTTCAGGTCCCTCCTGGAAGCGGCACCACAAGCCCAGTTCGAGTCAACACTACCGTTCATCGGACAAGCCGCAGGATCAGGGGATTGCCACCTGAAGCTGACCCTACAGTTCAACCCAGTATGATGAGCACGTCCGTCCAAACCACTTTAACAGGTACGGAAACCCCCCGGTGACTCGGTACAACCTCGAAAGTCCACAGGTTCCGACACCGTTTCACGGCACCGAGCTCGAAGACGTTGAGGACTGGTTAGTCGACTTCGAACGCGTGGCTGCTTTGAACGACTGGAACGACGCGGTCAAACTACGGCGTGTGTACTTCTATTTGGAGGATGGAGCACGTACCTGGTACATGTATCACGAGGAACAGATGACATCGTGGCCCGAATTCCGCCGCCGGCTCTTGGACACTTACAGAATTGCTGATCGCCACGAACGAGCGGAGCGAGCGATCCAAGCCCGCATCCAGATGCCCAACGAAACTGTCATGACCTATGTGGAAGATATGACGCGCCTGTTCCGACGCACTGATCCAAATATGACAGAAGAAAAGAAGTTGCGTCACCTGATGCGGGGAGTTAAGGAGCAGCTTTTCGCTGGCCTTGTACGGAGCCCTCCGAACACGGTCGCCGAGTTTTTGTCTGAAGCCGTCACGATGGAAAAGATGCTTCAGCATCGATTCACCCTGTATGAGCGTCAAGTGAACACGTCCGCTGCTCAAGTACTCATGACTTTTTGGAGCAACACCGAGTGTCTGCGTGACCTTATCCGCTGTATAGTACGGGAGGAGCTGCAAAAGGCTGCCACACCACCAATACCTACGGTGAGTTTTATTGCAAGTATCGTCAAGGACGAGCTGCATCATGCCCTGCGTGACCCTGTGAGTCTGGAAAACGCCACACCCACCCCGGCTGACTACCACCGTGCGACTTATGCGGAAGCCTTGAAGCGCCCAGCTTCCTCTTCCCCGCTGTTTGTTCAGGCACCTCCTACAGTTTCACTTCAGTCGGCGCAGCCTCTACGGTACTACGAGAACACACGCACGCCCCCACCCCTCGTTTACGCCAACCCTGTGCATCTTGCGGATCAACCAGCACACTACCTTGACGACAGACGTGCATCGCCTCGGAAATCTGATGTTTGGCGCACTCCTGATCGCCGACCTTTGTGCTTCCACTGCGGTGAAGCGGACCATTTGTACCGCCAGTGTCCATACCGGCGCCTCGGGCTGCGCGGCTTTTCAGTGTATTCAGCGCCTCCTCGATATGGCCAGCGACCCCAGGACATTGAGGATTACCTCGCTCAACAGCGCATGCCACCGCCCTCTGGACGGCAGCCGCGCTCACCGTCGCCGAGGCGCTTTTCATCTTCGCCACAGCGCCATGCTGGCGCACGGTCCCCCAGTCCCCGCCGGGAAAACTAACGCAAGCGACCCTTGGAGGCGAGGTCGCTGGCAGTCGACGTGCTGAAGACCTCCGATCGACGCTAACAGTAAAGGGTGTGGATTCGACTGAGCGATATGTGCGGCTTTTTCTGGATATACCGGTGCTGATAGACGGCTATGCAGTAGGTGCTTTAGTTGATACCGGGGCTGACTATTCTATACTAAGCGGGAAAATGACCAGACTACTAAAGAAGGTAATCACGCCCTGGCATGGCTCTGTGATTCGAACGGCTGGTGGCCACACCGTCTCTCCGCTTGGAACCTGCACGAGTAGAGTTCGGGTCTGCGGTTATACTTTTGTAACAAGTTTTCTTGTGCTCCGTGAATATTCACGCGACATTATTCTTGGTGTTGACTTCCTGAAGGAGTATGGAGCTGTCATTGACCTTCAAGAGAATCGCATCACCTTCTCAGCCGACCGAGCAATCGACAAGCAGGACGACCAACAACGTGCCGACATTCTTCGTGTTTCTGCTGAAAGTATAACGCTTCCTCCAAGAGCTAGTGTTATTGTAGACGTCACATGCTGTGGATTGCGAAATGGTGAAGCGATTGCAGAAAGTAATTTTGAACACCTACTGACTCAAGGTGTTTGTGTGGCTAGGAGTATCATACAGCTACGTGACGGCCGATCTCAACTGCTCGTTACAAAATTCAGCAACGAACACCGACACCTTTTCCGTGGCACTTCATTAGCGTTAGCAGAAAAATGAGGTATTGTTCCCATTTTCTTCTCGTCGCACGCAGTAGAGGCCGCCGATACGTCTCTAAACAATATTGATAATAATTCTAACCTCACACCAGAAAACCAGACAGCACTGCGAAAACTCTTGCTTGAATTCAAGTCATGCTTCACTGCTTCCTCTAAGGTGCGCCAGACTTCGATCACTAGGCACAGAATCATCACTTACGACGACGCCCGCCCAGTACACCAACAGCCTTACCGTGTGTTAGCGAAGGAACGAGAAGCCATTTGTACGCAAGTTCGAGAAATGCTTGACGATGGCATCATCGAGCCTTCCAACAGTGCGTGGTCCTCTCCGGTCGTCCTAGTCAAGAAGAAAGACGGAACGCTACGTTTTTGCGTCGATTACCGGAAGTTGAACAGCGTGACTAAAAAGGACGTGTACCCGCTGCCACGCATCGATGACTCGTTAGACAGATTACGCCGCGCCCACTATTTTTCCTCTCTGGATTTAAAAAGCGGGTATTGGCAGATTTAGGTTGACGAGCGAGACCGCGAGAAAACGGCCTTTGTTACCCCTGATGGCCTGCATGAACTTCGAGTCCTTCCTTTTGGTTTGTGCTCAGCGCCCGCAACCTTCCAGCGAATGATGGACACTGTGCTTACTGGTCTGAAGTGGCAAACTTGTCTGGTATACCTTGATGATGTTGTCGTTTTTTCTGAAACCTTCCAGCAACAACTTCATCGCCTCAGAATTGTGCTACAGGCTATTCAATCAGCAGATCTTACACTCAAACCGCAGAAGTGTCACTTTGGTTATGAAGAACTCAAATTCCTTGGCCATGTAGTCAACACGAAAGGAGTCCGACCCGACCCCGACAAACTTGCCGCTGTAGCCGCGTTTCCGCATCCTACAAACAAAAAGACTGTTCGGCGCTTTCTGGGCTTGTGCGCCTACTATCAAAGATTTATTAGAGGGTTTTCGAAGATAGCGGAACCCTTGACTCGCCTTACACGCGACGACACACCGTTTGTATGGGCTACCGAACAACAGGCTGCTTTTGCCGAGCTATGACAACGGATGCAGTCAGCCCCTGTTCTTACGCATTTTGACGATGATGCTGACACAGAGGTGCACACTGACGCCAGTAACATCGGCCTCGGCGCAGTGGTCGTCCAGCATCAACACGGCAAAGAACGAGTCATTGCCTATGCCAGCTGCTCACTTTCCCGTACCGAGGTGAATTACACAACCACAGAGAAAGAGTGTCTCGCAGTAGTGTGGGCGATCACCAAGTTTCGCCCGTACCTCTGTGGTTGTCCATTTAAAGTGGTGACGGACCACCATGCCCTCTGCTGGTTGGTAAACATTCGTGATCCCTCTGGACGACTGGCCCGATGGAGCTTACGTAAACAGGAATTTGATGTTACCATCGTATATAAGTCTGTATGGACGTCTGTCTTGACGTTTGTCTTGACGTCTGTCCGTACGTCTGTCTGGACGTCTGTCTGGACGTCTGTCTTGACGTCTGTCGTTCTGGAGATCTGTCTTGACGTCTGTCTGTCCGGACTTCTGCCCTGCAGTCTGCCTGTCTGGACGTCTGCCTTGACGTCTGTCGGGACGTCTGTCTTGACGTCTGTCTGTCTGGACATCTGTCTGGACGTCTGTCATGACGTCTGTCTTGACGTCTGTCTGGACGTCTTCCTGTATGGACGTCGGTCTGGACGTCTGTCTTCACGTCTGTCTGGACGTCTGCTTTGACGTCTGCCTTGATGTCTGTCTGTCTAGACGTCTGTCTGTCAGGACATGTCTGGACGTCTGTCTGTTATGACGTCTGTCTGGACGTCTGTCCTAACGTCTGTCTGTCTTGACCTCTGTCCGGACATCTGTCTTGACGTATGTCTGTATGAACGCCTGTCTTGACGTTTGTCTTGACGTCTGTCCGGACGTCTGTCTGGACGTCTGTCTGGACGTCTGTATTGACGTCTGTCGTTCTGGAGATCTGTCTTGACGTCTGTCTGTCTGGACGTCTGCCCTGACGTCTGCCTGTCTGGACGTCTGCCTTGATTTCTGTCGGGATGTCTGTCTTGACGTCTGTCTTGATGTCTCTCTGGATGTCTGTCTGTATGAACGTCTGTCTGGACGTCTGTCTTGACGTCAGTCTGGACGTCTGCCTTGAGGTCTGCCTTGACGTCTGTCTGTCTGGACGTCTGTCTTGAAGTCTTTCTTGACGTCTGTCTGTCTGTACATCTGTCTGTCTCTACGTCTGTCTGTCTGGGCCTCTGTCTGGACATCTGCCTTGACGTCTGCCTGGACGTCTGCCTGGACGTCTTTGTTGACGTATGTCTGGACGTCTGTCTTGACGTCTGTCTTTTGGATGTCTGTCTTGACGTCTGTCTGTCTGGACGTCTGTCTTGACGTCTGTCTTGACATCTGTCTGGACGTCTGTCAGTCCTGACGTCTGTCTGTACGTCTGTCTGTCTGGAGGTCTGTCTTGATGTCTGTCCTGACGTCTGCCTGGGCGTCTGTCTTGACGTCTGTCTGTCTGGACGTTTGTCTGGACGTCTGAATGAACGTCTGTCTGCATGGACGTCAGTCTTGACGTTTGTCTTCACGTCTGTCCGGACGTCTGTCTGGACGTCTGGACATCTGTCTAGACGTCTGTCTTGACGTCTGTCTGGACGTCTGGCTTGACGTCTGTCTGTCTGGGCTTATGCCGTTTTGTCTGTCTGTCTGGACGTCTGTCTTGACGTCTGTCTGGACGTCTATCTTGACATCTGTCTGGACGTCTGTCTTGACGTCTGTTTGGACGTCTGTCCTGACGCTTGTCTTGACGTCTGTCTGGACCTCTGACCGGACGTCTGTCTTGACGTCTACCTGGACGTCTGTCTTGACGTCTGTCTGGACGTTTGCCTGTCTGGACGTCTGTCTGGGCGTCTGTCTTGACGTCTGTCATGATGCCTGCCTGGCCGTCTGTCTGTATGGACGTCTGCCTTGACGTCTGCCTTAACGTCTGTCTGTCGGAACGTCTGTCTTGATGTCTGTCTGTCTGAATGTGTGTCTGTCCTGACGTCTGTCTGTCTGGACGTCTGCCTTGACGTCTGTCTTGACGTCTGCATGGACGTCTGTCTTGACGTATGTCTTGACGTCTGTCTGTCTGGACGTCTGCCCTGACGTCTGTCTGTCTGGACGTCTGTCTTGACATCTGTCGGGACGTCTGTCTTTACGTCTGTCTTGATGTCTGTCAGTCTGGATGTCTGTCTCTCTGGACGTCTGTCATGACGTCTGTCTTGAAGTCTGTCTGTCATGACGTCTGTCTGTCTGGACGTCTGTCCTGATGTCTGTCTGTCTGGATGTCTGTCCTGACCTCTGTCTGTCTAAACATCTGTCTTGACGTCTGTCTTGACGTCTGTCTGTCTTGAGGTCTGTCTGGACGTCTGTCTGCATGGACGTCTTTCTTGACGTTTGTCTCTCTGGACGTCTGTCTTGACGTCTGTGTGGACTTTTGTCTGTATGGACGTCTGTATTGACGTCTGTCTGCCTGGACGTCTGTCTTGACGTCTGTCTGGACATCTGTCTTTACATCTTTCTGTTTGGACGTCTGTCTTTCTTGACGTTTGTCTTTATGTCTGTCTTGACGTCTGTCTTGACATCTGTCTGTCTAGACGTCTGTCCTGACATCTGTCTGGACGTCTCTCTGTATGGACGTCTGTCTGTCTGGATGTCTGTCTGGACGTTTGTCTGTATGAACGTCAGTGTTGACGTCTGTCTTGACATCTGTCTGTCTAGACGTCTGTCTTGACGTCTGTCTGTATGGACGTCTGTCTGGACGTCTGTCTGTATAGACGTCTGTCTTGGTGTCTGTCAGGACGTCTGTCTAGAAGTCTGTCGTGACGTCTGTCTGGACGTCTGTCTTGACGTCTGTCTGGACGTCTGTCTGTATGGACGTCTGCCTGTATGGACGTCTGTCTTGACGTCTGTCTGTCTGGACGTCTGTCTTGAAGTCTGTCTTGACGTCTGTCTGTCTGTACGTCTGTCTGTCTCTACGTCTGTCTGTCTGGGTGTCTGTCTGTATATCTGCCTTGACGTCTGTCTGGACGTCCGTCTGGACGTCTTTGTTGACCTATGTCTGGAGGTCTGTCTTGACATCTGTCTTGACGTCTGTCTTGACGTTTGTCTTTTGGACGTCTGTCTTGACATTTCTCTTGACGTCTGTCTGTCTGGACGTCTGTGTGAACGTCTGTCTTGGCGTCTGTGTTGACGTCTGTTTGTCTTGACGTCTCTCTGTATGAACGTCTGTCTGGACGCCTGTCTGTCTGGACGTCTGTCTTGACGTCTGTCTTGACATCTCCCTGGACGTCTGTCAGTCCTGATGTCTGTCTGGACGTCTGTCCTGACGTCTGCCTGGACGTCTGTCTTGACGTCTGTCTGGACGTTTGCCTGTCTGGACGTCTGTCTTGGCGTCTGTCTTGACGTCTGTCTTGACGTCTGTCTGGCCGTCTGTCTGTATGGACGTCTGTCTTGACGTCTGCCTTAACGTCTGTCTGTCTTGACGTATGTCTTGACATCTGTCTGTCTGGACGTCTGCCCTGACGTCTGTCTGTCTGGACGTCTGTCATGACGTCTGTCTTGATATTTGTCTTCATGTCTGCCTGGACGTCTGTCTTGAAGTCTGTCTGTCGTGACGTCTGTCTCTCTGGACGTCTGTCTTGACGTCTGTCTGTCTGGACGTCTATCTTGACGTCAGTCTTGACGTCTGTCCTGACGTCTGTCAGTATGGACGTCTGTATTGACGTCTGTCTAACTGGACGTCTGTCTTGATGTCTGTCTGGACATCTGTCTTTACATCTGTCTGTCTGGACGTCTGTCTTTCTTGACGTCTGTCTTTATGTCTGTCTTGACGTCTGTCTTGACATCTGTCTGTCTAGACATCTGTCTTGACGTCTCACTGGACGTCTTTCTGTATGAACGCCTGTCTTGACGTCTCTCTGTCCTGACATCTATCTTGACGTCTGTCTGGACGTCTGTCTGGACGTCTGTCTTGAAGTCTGTCTGTCATGACGTCTGTCTGTCTGGACGTCTGTCCTGACGTCTGTCTAGCTGGACGTCTGTCCTGACCTTTGTCTGTCTAAACATCTGTCTTGACGTCTGTCTTGATGTCTGTCTGTCTTGACGTCTGTCTGACGTCTGTCTGTATGGACGTCTTTCTTGACGTTTGTCTGTCTTGACGTCTGTCTGTCTGGACGTCTGTCTGGACGTCTGTCTGTATGGATGTCTTTCTTGATGTTTGTCTTTCTTGACGTCTGTCTGTCTGGACGTCTGTCTGGACGTCTCTATTGACGTCTGTATTGACGTCTGTCTATCTGGACGTCTGTATTGACGTCTGTCTTGACGTCTGTCTGGACATCTGTCTTGACATCTGTCTGTCTGGACGTCTGTCTTTCTTGACGTCTGTCTTGATGTCTGTCTTGACGTCTGTCTGGACGTCTCTCTGTATCATATTCATATTCATCTTCATCTTTCTTTATTCATCAAGTGCGAACATGGAAAAGTGCATGGGTACAGATTCACTGGGAGGTACCAAGGTAACAACTGCAGGCGGGACCTCCCACGGAAAAAAAGTAATCATCAAGCAACACTGAAATACGTTGTGAGCAATTAAACACAGCATAAACACAGCATAAAAAAGAGAAAGATAAAAAAAACGAAAGAAAACGAAAAACCATTAGAATAATAAACAGGAACACTAAAAAACAAGGAATACATCGTAAAAAAGACATGATAATACAGTTACAATTCAATCAAACAGAAGGGCCTAACAACAAAGTCTTTAGTTTGGATTTAAAAACGCAAAGTGATTTAGAAGATTTAGTATTGTTATGGGGAATAAAGTGTACACTGGTGAACAAATGTGTACTGGCGAATATATTGGCGAGCTAATGCGTACGACGCTGCTGCAGTCCGAGCACATTCCCGTTCAGCACTTCGTCGTCGTCATCCTCAGGCATCTACTTAGCCCGTGACATTACCCGCCGGCGGCAGAAGCACCGTCCCGGTGCGATCAATTCTCGAGGCTTGAGAAGTATGGCTTCAGCCGTGACACGTGCACTATATCGCTCGGGACTGAAGCTGGTACTGACGTGGTATGGAGTGGAGCTATCTCATAGGTCACGCTGGTGACCTTGCGTATGACGCGGTAGGGGCCAACGTAACGGGACATTAGTTTTTCGCTGAGACCAACACGACGTGATGGTAACCACAGCAAGACGAGTGACCCCGGAGAGTACTGTACGTCGCGGTGCCGGCGATCGTAAGCACTCTTTTGGTTAAGCTGCGAGGCACATAAACAATCCCGGGCGACTTGGCGGGCGATGTCAGCTCGGGCCAGGGCATCACGAGCATAAGCAGTCGATGAGGGGGCGTCAGATTGGAGCATGGTGTCCATGGGCAAAGGCGGGTCATAACCGAACAGTAGGTAAAAAGGGGAAAATCCAGCTGTATCATGACGTGAACTGTTGTATGCGAAGGTAACGAAAGGTAAGTGGATGTCCCAATCTTTGTGATCCTTGGAGACGTACATCGCTAACATATTCGTCAAGGTACGGTTGAGGCGTTTCGTGAGGCCGTTGGTTTGCGGATGGTACGCTGTAGTGAACTTGTGGTGGGTAGAGCAGGATCGCCGGAGCTCGTCGACTACTCTAGATAGAAAACAGCTGCCGCGGTCGGTGATCAACTGACGAGGAGCACCATGAGGCAGAATGATGTCATGAAGAAGGAAATCGGCTACTTCAGTAGCGCAGCTGGTGGGGAGGGCGCGTGTAACAGCATACCGCGTTGCGTAGTCGGTATCAATAGCAATCCACTTATTACCAATGGCCGACACGAGAAAGGGTCCTAGAAGATCATGGCCGACTCGGAAAAATGGCTCATCTGGTACTTCAATGGGCTGGAGGGTACCAGCAGGTCTCAGAGCAGGTGTCTTGCGGCGCTGGCAGAGGCCGCATGCCGCAACGTACTGTCGCACAGAACGGTAGAGGCCAGGCCAAAAGAATCGGCGGCGAATGCGGTCATACGTGCGTGACACCCCTAGGTGTCCAGTGGAGGGGGCATCATGCAGTATGGCCAAAACGTCTGTGCGAAGATGCACAGGAACAACGAGTAAAAGCTCAGCACCATCAGGGCGGGTGTTGTAGCGGTGCAAGATGTCGTTGTGAAGAACGAACAGTTGTAAGGAGTGGTCAGGGTGGGGAGAGTGCAGACCATTGATAATAGCACGCAAAGAGGGGTCGCGGTGATGTTCAGCAGCTATGTCGGTGAAGTCGGTAATTGAAAGAACGAGGGCCTCTTGCTCATCTTCCCTCGTGTCAGGGGGATCGACTGGGTAATGGGACAAGCAGTCGGCATCCTTGTGAAGTTGTCCGGATTTATAGGATACGGAAAAAGTGTACTCTTGTAAGCGCAGCGCCCAGCGACCAAGGCGTCCCGTAGGGTCCTTGAGTGAGGAGAGCCAGCAAAGCGTATGGTGGTCCGTAATAACTGAGAATGGTCGGCCATACAGGTACGGTCGGAATTTCGCAATGGCCCAGACGAGAGCTAAGCACTCGCGTTCTGTGATGGAATAATTTTTTTCCGAGCGCGACAACAGTCGGCTTGCATACGCGACGACGCGGTGCATGACTTGTTGCCGCTGCCCGAGCACTGCGCCTATGCCGTGGCCACTGGCGTCAGTACGAAGCTCCGTGGCGGCAGATGGGTCGAAGTGTGCTAGGACTGGTGGATTGGTGAGAATGTCAACGAGCGACGAGAAGGCGTTTGCTTGCTCTTGACCCCAGGTGAATGCGACATCCTTTTTGAGGAGGCAGGTTAGAGGACGGGCTACTTCAGCAAACTTCTCGACAAAACGACGGAAATAGGAGCCCAGTCCCAGAAAACTTCGGACGTCTTGGCTGAGCGGGATGTGGGGAAGTCACGAACAGCTCGGACTTTCGCAGGGTCTGGTTGAACGCCCGCAGCGTTAACAAGATGGCCGAGTACGCAGCTTTGGCGTTGCCCAAAGCGGCTTTTCGACGAGTTAAGTTGCAAGTGGGCACGTCGAAAAACATCAAGCACTGCGGACAGACGGGTAAGATGGTCGTCGAAAGTAGTTGAAAAAACAATAACGTCGTCAAGATAGCAGAGGCAGATGGTCCATCTCATGCCTCGAAGGAGAGAGTCCATCATGCGCTCAAATGTCGCGGGGGCATTGCATAATCCAAAAGGCATCATCTTGAACTGATAAAGTCCATCAGGAGTCACGAAGGCCGTCTTCTCTCTGTCTTTGTCGTCCACAGCGATCTGCCAGTAGCCTGAGCGAAGGTCTATTGAAGAGAAATATTTGGCACCGTGCAAGCAATCTAGTGCATCATCTATGAGCGGTAGGGGATAGACATCTTTCTTGGTAATATGATTGAGATGGCGGTAATCAACACAGAATCTCCAGCTATTATCCTTCTTTTTAACTAGTACAACGGGTGAGGACCAGGGACTAGATGAGGGTTCGATTATGCCCTTATTAAGCATTTTATCGACTTCTCGCTGTATAATAGCACGCTCCGGGGCTGACACACGGTAGGGTCGTCGGCGAATGGGTCGAGCGTCACCGGTGTCGATGCGATGGGTTACCACAGATGGCTGGTCCAAACTACGGTCGCCGAAGTCAAAGATGTCCTGATAAGAAGCAAGCACACGGCAGAAAGCAGAGACTTGTTCAGAGGTGAGCTTGTCAGATAGCATTGGCTTGAAAAGGTCGGAACAGGAACGTGAAGAGAACGACGTTGGTGAAAAATCGGGTGGCGAATCGGTGGTTAGAGCGGAAACTGTGTGGTCGACCAGTGGTGTAAGATGCGCAAGTGACATGCCGCGAGGATTAACTTGCGCTGAGAGGCCGAAATTGAGGACGGGAAACGAAGTTCGGTTGTCTTTAACGGTAACCACCGTGTTGGGGAGTGCCACAATGCGTGTCATGGCGACGTCAGAAATTGGGCCAGCAACATAATCACCATCGGGTACTGCAGGATATGGCGAGAGTTGGACTTGGACTGCGGCTTGCGGCGGAAGTCTAAGGAAATCGATAGAGCGTAGACGAGGTGGGCTGGTAGAGACGGTCTCTGAAAAGGATGGTAGTTCGAGCCGAAGAAGACCTTTGGAACAGTCAATGAGCGCAGCGTGTGAAGTCAGAAAGTCGAGTCCAAGGATGAGGTCATGAGGGCCATTTTCCAGTACAGCGAACAGAACTGAAGTTTGATGCTCAGAAATTGTTAATCGTGCAGTGCATATTCCAAGCACAGCAGGAGTACTCCGATCCGCTGTACGAACGGTAGGTGCAATCGCAGGCGTCAGAACTCTTTGGAGGCGGCGGTGGAGGTCTGAGCTCATCACAGATATTTGTGCACCGGCATCGATAAGAGCAGTTATAGGTAAACCATCAACGAGAAATGTAAGGAGGTTGCACCGCTGGTCGGGAGTAATCAGAGGATTTGCAGTCCAAGTCGTGTATGCAGCGTCAACTCTGGGGGCTGCACCGGCTAGTTTTCCGAGCGACGGTCGTAGGGAGACCAAGAACGGCGGGGTTGGGGCGAGCGGGACCGACGATGCACGGGCGATGGCGAGCGACTGGTCCGACGTTCTGGATTATGCTCTGCACCTGTCTCAGCACGGTAGGACGGGGCATAAGGTGCACGTTCAGAGCGAGGCCGCCAATCATAGTAGCTCGGTCGAGGTGATGAGGTCCACCGGCTGCGGCAATGGCGAGCGATGTGTCCTATCCGATGGCACGTGAAACATATGGGCCGATCATCATGAGTGCGCCATTCAGCTGGGTTTTGTCGTGGCGCGAACGTGCGGTTCGGAGTGGCAGCCGCAACGACTGGAGCCGAGCTGGAAGTAGCAGGGGCATTTTGATGAGGTGGCGAAATGCCCATATTCGCGATCTCTTGGAGAACCACGGCCTGTATTATTGAAACAGCATCGAGGTTGTGTCCTGGTGTGCTGGCACTAGACATAGCGGGAGCCATAGCCTCGAGTTCCCGACGGACTATTTTGGTGACGTTTTCTGGCGCTGGTGGTTGGTGTAGTGTGGGCAAATCTTCGCAAGAGGACGTAGCCGCCGTGTTGGGAAGGCGGTCAAATCTGTGAACTATGCGCCTACTTTTTGCCTGTTCGAAGCGACGATATGCTTCGATGACCGACTCCAACGTCGAGCAGTCCTTGCACAGGAGAAAATAGAAGGCGTCATCCGCAATTCCTTTCAGGATGTGTCCGACTTTGTCCTCGTCGAGCATGTCCTTGTCGACCTTGCGGCACAAAGCCAACAAGTCCTGGATGTACGCGATTTACGGCTCTATGGATGTCTGGGCGCGAGTCACAAGCTCTTTCTTTGCGGCCACTTGACGTCCGATGGGTTTCCCAAATAAATAGCGCAATTTCTGCTTACAAACGTCCCAGCTAGTCAACTCTTCTTGATGTGTCTCGCACCAGAGTTTTGCCGTGCCATGCAAGTAGAAGATGACGTTCGCCAACATAAGCGTCGGACCCCAATGGTTCCTGCTGCTGACGCGCTCATATTGAACCAGCCAGTCATCGACCTCTATGCCACTTGTGCCGTTGAATGTACCTGGGTCAAGAGGTTGGACCACAACGATCGGCTGCGGGGCTGATGAATCTTGTTGACATTGAGTAGCCTGGTCAGTCATCGTGGTAGCATCAATGCGCCGTCCGCTGCGAAGATCCAGCTTGTTGGGCTGTATAGCGAGTGGTACCCCGCACCTTCCACCAATGATGTTACGGGGAATAAAGTGTACACTGGTGAACAAATGTGTACTGGCGAATATACTGGCGAGCTAATGCGTACGACGCTGCTGCAGTCCGAGCACGTTCCCGTTCAGCACTTCGTTGTCGTCATCCTCAGGCGTCTACTTAGCCCGTGACAATATCATAGGCAAGCGAATTCCACAGCGAAATGGCCGACAATAGAATCATTTGTTTGCCGTAGTTAGTGTGTATACACGGAAGTAAGAGATTCTGGCGTGAGGCAAAGCGCGTTAAATTGAGATTATTAGTGATGCAATGAGGGAGAATATCTAAGACAAGGTGATCGTGCAAGACGTTAAAAAATAAACTACCAATGCTGTACCTAAACAGATGATGAAGGGGCAAAACACGGAGCTGATAGAACAGCGGGGAAGATTCTGCTTGTCGATAGGAAAATGTAATGATGCGTAACGCTTGTTTCTGCAGTGTTATTAATGAGGCGATGTGGGTATGATACGTACCACACCAGGAAGAAATGCAGTAATTTAGGTGACTGTGGACAAAAGCGTAATGAAAGTTAGGAGAGTTTGCAAGTTGAAGTATGGTCTAGCTCTAATCAGAACTCTTATGCCGAACATAACTTTCTTTGAAATGAAGACTACGTGCTCATGAAATTTAAGGTGAGAATCGACTATTACGCCAAGAAAATTAGTGCTACGACGTCTGTCTGGACGTTTGTCTGTATGGATGTCAGTGTTGACGTCTGTCTTGACGTCTGTCTGTCTAGACGTCTGTCTTGACATCTGTCTGGACGTCTGTCTGTTTGAACGTCTGTCTGGACGTCTATCTGTATGGACGTCTGTCTTGACGTCTGTCAGGACGTCTGTCTGTCTGGACATCTGTCTGGACGTCTGTCTTGACGTCTGTCTGAACTTCTGTCTTGACGTCTGTCTGGACGTCTGTCTGTATAGACGTCTGCCTGTTTGGATGTCTGTCTTGAGGTCTGTCTGTCTGGACGTCTGTCTGAACGTCTGTATTGACGTCTGCCTGGTCGTCTGTCTTGACGTCTGTCTTGACGTCTGTCTGGACGTCTGTCCTGACGTCTGTCCGTCATGATGTCTGTCTGGACGTCTGTCTTAACATCTGTCTGTCTTGACGTCTGTCTGGACGTCTGTCTTGACGTCTGTCTGTCCGGATGTCTGTCTTGACGCATGTCTGTATGGACGTGTGTTTTGACGTTTGTCTTGACGTCTGTCCGGACGTCTGTCTGGACGTCTATCTGGACGTCTGTCTGTCTGGACGCCTGCCCTGACGTCTGCCTGTCTGGACGTCTGCCTTGATGTCTGTTGGGACGTCTGTCTGTCTCGACATCTGTGTGGACGTCTGTCTTGACGTCTGTCTGTCTGGACGTATGTCTGGACGTCTGTCTTGACGTCTTTCTGGACGTCTGAATGAACGTCTGTCTGCATGAACGTCTGTCTTGACGTTTGTCTTCACGTCTGTCCGGACGTCTGTCTGGACGTATGGACATCTGTCTGGACGTCTGTCTTGACGTCTGTCTGTCGGGGCTCATGCCGTGACGTCTGTCTGTCAGGACGTCCGTCTTGACGTCTGTCTTGACATCTATCTGGACGTCTGTCCTGACGTTTGTCTTGACGTCTGTCTGGACCTCTGACCGGACGTCTGTCTTGACGTCTGCCTGGACGTCTGTCTTGACGTCTGTCTGGGCGTCTGTCTTGTCGTCTGTCTTGACGTCTGTCTGGCCGTCTGTCTGTATGGACGTCTGTCTGGACGTCTGCGTTGACGTCTGCCTTAACGTCTGTCTGTCTGGACGTCTGTCTTGACGTCTGTCTGTCTGAACGTCTGTCTGTCTTGACGTCTGTCTGTCTGGACGTCTGTCTTGACGTCTGCCTGGACGTCTGTCTTGACGTATGCCCTGACGTCTGCCTGTCTGGACGTCTGCCTTGACGTCTGTCGGGACGTCTGTCTTGACGTCTATCGTGACGTCTGTCTGGACGTCTGTCTTGATGTCTGTCTGGATGTCTGTCTGTATGAACGTCTGTTTGGACATCTGTCTTGACGTCAGTCTGGACGTCTGCCTTGAGGTCTGCCTTGACGTCTGTCTGTCTGGACGTCTGTCTTGAAGTCTGTCTTGACGTCTGTCTGTCTGTAGGTCAGTCTGTCTGGGCGTCTGTCTGGACATCTGCCTTGACGTCTGTCTGGAAGTCCGTCTGGGCGTCTTTGTTGACAAATGTCTGGACGTCTGTCTTGACGTCTGTCTTTTGGACGTCTGTCTTGACGTTTGTCTTGACGTCTGTCGGTGTGGACGTCTGTCTTGACGTCTGTCTGGACGCCTGTCTGTCTGGGCGTCTGTCTTGACGTCTGTCTTGACATCTGTCTGGACGTCTGTCTGTCTGGAGGTCTGTCTTGATGTCTGCCAGGACGTCTGTCCTGACGTCTGCCTGGCCGTCTGTCTTGACGTCTGTCTGTCTGGACGTTTGTCTGGACGTCTGTCTTGACGTCTCTCTGGATGTCTGAATGAACGTCTGTCTGCATGGACGTTTGTCTTGACGTTTGTCTTCACGTCTGTCCGGACGTCTGTCTGGACGTCTGGACATCTGTCTAGACGTCTGTCTTGACGTCTGTCTGGACGTCTGTCTTGACGTCTGTCTGTCTGGGCTTATGCCATGACGTCTGTCTGTCTGGACATCTGTCTTGACGTCTGTCTGGACGTCTGTCTTGACAACTGCCTGGACGTTTGTCTTGATGTCTGTCTGGACGTCTGTCCTGACGTTTGTCTTGGCGTCTGTCTGGACCTCTGACCGGACGTCTGTCCTGACGTCTGCCTGGACGTCTGTCTTGACGTCTGTCTGGACGTTTGCCTGTCTGGACGTCTGTCTGGGCGTCTCTCTTGACGTCTGTCTGGCCGTCTGTCTGTATGAACGTCTGTCTGGATGTCTGCCTTGACGTCTGCCTTAACGTCTGTCTGTCTGAATGTCTGTCTTGAAGTCTGTCTGTCTGAACATGTGTCTGTCCTGACGTCTGTCTGTCTGGACGTCTGCCCTGACGTCTGTCTGTCTGGACGTCTGTCTTGACGTCTGTCGGGACGTCTGTCTTGACGTCTGTCTTGATGTCTGTCAGTCTGGACGTCTGTCTGTCTGGACGTCTGTCATGACGTCTGTCTTGACATCTGTCTTGATGTCTGTCTGGACATCTGTCTTGAAGTCTGTCTGTCATGACGTCTGTCTGTCTGGACGTCCGTCCTGACGTCTGTCTGTCTAGACGTCTGTCCTGACCTCTGTCTGTCTAAACATCTGTCTTGACGTCTGTCTTGACGTCTGTCTGTCTTGACGTCTGTCTGGACGTCTGTCTGCATGGACGTCTTTCTTGAAGTTTGTCTGTCTGGACGTCTGTCTTGACGTCTGTCTGGACGTCTGTCTTGATGTCGGTCTGTCTGGACGTCTGTCATGACGTCTGTCTTGACGTCTGTCTGTCTGGACGTCTGTCTTGACATCTGTCTTGACGTCTGTCTGGACGTCTGTCTGTATGAACGTCTGTATTGACGTCTGTCTGTCTGGACGTCTGTCTTGACGTCTGTCTGGACATCTATGTTTATATCTGTCTGTCTGGACGTCTGTCTTTCTTGACGTCTGTCTTTATGTCTGTCTTGACGTCTGTCTTGACATCTGTCTGTCTAGACGTCTGTCTTGACGTCTGTCTGGATGTCTGTCTAGACGTCTGTCTGGACGTCTATCTGTCCTTACATCTGTCTTGATGTCTTTCTGGACGTCTGCCTGGACGTCTGTCTTGAAGTCTGTCTGTCATGACGTCTGTCTGTCTGGACATCTGTCCTGACGTCTGTCTGTCTGGACGTCTGTCTTGACCTCTGTCTGTCTAAACATCTGTCTTGACGTCTGTCTGGACGTCTGTCTGTATGGACATCTTTCTTGACGTTTGTCTGTCTTGACATCTGTCTGTCTGGACATGTCTGGACATGTGTCTGTATGGCTGTCTTTCTTGACGTTTGTCTGTCTTGACGTCTGTCTGTCTGGACGTCTGTCTTTCTTGACGTCTGTCTTGATGTCTGTCTTGACGTCTGTCTGGACGTCTCTCTGTATGGACGTCTGTCTGTCTGGACGTCTGTCTGGACGTTTGTCTGTATGGACGTCACTGTTGACGTCTATCTTGCCATCTGTCTGTCTAGACGTCTGTCTTGACATCTGTCTGGACATCTGTCTGTATGGACGTCTGTCTGGATGTCTGTCTGTATAGACGTCTGTCTTGACGTCTGTCAGAACGTCTGTCTTTCTGAATGTCTGTAGTGACGTCTGTCTGGACGTCTGTCTTGACGTCTGTCTGGGCATCTGTCTGTATGGACATCTGCCTGTATGGACGTCTGTCTTGACGTCTGTCTGTCTGGATTTCTGTCTGCCTGGACGTCTGTCTGGAAGTCTGTCCTGACGTCTGTCTTGACGTCTGTTTGTCTTGACGTCTATCTGGATGCCTGTCTGTCTGGACGTCTGTCTTGACGTCTGTCTATATGTCTGTCAGTCCTGACGTCTGTCTGTACGTCTGTCTTGACGTCTGTCTGGACGTCTGTCTTGACAACTGTCTGGACGTCTGTCTGGACCTCTGACCGGACGCCTGTCTTGACGTCTGTCTGGACGTCTGTCTTGATGTCTGTCTGGACGTTTGTCTGTCTGAACGTCTGTCTGGGCGTCTGTCCTAATGTCTGTCTGTCTTGACGTCTGTCTGGACCTCTGTATTGACGTCTGTCGTTCTGGACATCTGTCTTGACGTCTGTCTGTCTGGACGTCTGCCCTGACGTCTGCCTTGACGTCTGTCGGGACGTCTGTCTTGACGTCTGTCTTGACGTCTGTCTGGATGTCTGTCTGTATGAACGTCTGTCTGTCTGGGCGTCTGTCTGTATATCTGCCTTGACGTCTGTCTGGACGTCCGTCTGGACGTCTTTGTTGGCATATGTCTGGACGTCTGTCTTGAAATCTGTCTTGACATCTGTCCTGAGTTTGTCTTTTGGACGTCTGTCTTGACGTTTGTCTTGACGTCTGTCTGTCTGGACGTCTGTCTGGACGTCTGTGTGGACGTCTGTCTTGACGTCTGTGTTGACGTCTGTTTGTCTTGACGTCTGTCTTGACGTCTGTCTGTATGAACGTCTGTCTGGCGCCTGTCTGTCTGGACGTCTGTCTTGACGTCTGTCTTGACATCTGTCTGGACGTCTGTCAGTCCTGACGTCTGTCTGGACGTCTGTCTATCTGGAGGTCTGTCTTGACGTCTGCCTGGACGTCTGTCCTGACATCTGCCTGGGCGTCTGTCTTGACGTCTGTCTGTCTGGACGTTTGTCTGGACGTCTGTCTTGATGTCTTTCTGGACGTCTGAATGAACGTCTGTCTGCATGGACGTCTG
The DNA here is from genome assembly GCA_013436015.1 of Rhipicephalus annulatus. NCBI lineage: Eukaryota > Metazoa > Arthropoda > Arachnida > Ixodida > Ixodidae > Rhipicephalus > Rhipicephalus annulatus. The sequence continues at coordinate 143,532 of WOVY01009791.1, forward strand.
TCTTGACGTTTGTCTTCACGTCTGCCCGGACGTCTGTCTGGACATCTGGACATCTGTCTGGATGTCTGTCTTGACCTCTGTCTGGACGTCTGTCTTGACGTCTGTCTGGACGTCTGTCTTGACGTCTGTCTGGACGTCTGTCGACATCTGTCTATACGTCTGTCTGGACGTCTGTCCTGACGTTTGTCTTGACGTCTGTCTGAACCTCTGACCGGATGTCTGTCCTGACGTCTGCCTGGACGTCTGTCTTGACGTTTGTTTGGACGTTTGCCTGTCTGGACGTCTGTCTGGGCGTCTGTCTTGACGTCTGTCATGACGTCTGTCTGGCCGTCCGTCTGTATGGACGTCTGTCTGGACGTCTGCGTTGACGTCTGCCTTAACGTCTGTCTGTCTGGACGTCTGTCTTGACGTCTGTCTGTCTGAACGTCTGTCTGTCTTGACGTCTGTCTGTCTGGACGTCTGTCTTGACGTCTGCCTGGACGTCTGTCTTGACGTATGCCCTGACGTCTGCCTGTCTGGACGTCTGCCTTGACGTCTGTCGGGACGTCTGTCTTGACGTCTATCGTGACGTCTGTCTGGACGTCTGTCTTGATGTCTGTCTGGATGTCTGTCTGTATGAACGTCTGTTTGGACATCTGTCTTGACGTCAGTCTGGACGTCTGCCTTGAGGTCTGCCTTGACGTCTGTCTGTCTGGACGTCTGTCTTGAAGTCTGTCTTGACGTCTGTCTGTCTGTAGGTCAGTCTGTCTGGGCGTCTGTCTGGACATCTGCCTTGACGTCTGTCTGGACGTCCGTCTGGGCGTCTTTGTTGACAAATGTCTGGACGTCTGTCTTGACGTCTGTCTTTTGGACGTCTGTCTTGACGTTTGTCTTGACGTCTGTCGGTGTGGACGTCTGTCTTGACGTCTGTCTGGACGCCTGTCTGTCTGGGCGTCTGTCTTGACGTCTGTCTTGACATCTGTCTGGACGTCTGTCTGTCTGGAGGTCTGTCTTGATGTCTGCCAGGACGTCTGTCCTGACGTCTGCCTGGCCGTCTGTCTTGACGTCTGTCTGTCTGGACGTTTGTCTGGATGTCTGTCTTGACGTCTCTCTGGATGTCTGAATGAACGTCTGTCTGCATGGACGTTTGTCTTGACGTTTGTCTTCACGTCTGTCCGGACGTCTGTCTGGACGTCTGGACATCTGTCTAGACGTCTGTCTTGACGTCTGTCTGGACGTCTGTCTTGACGTCTGTCTGTCTGGGCTTATGCCATGACGTCTGTCTGTCTGGACATCTGTCTTGACGTCTGTCTGGACGTCTGTCTTGACAACTGTCTGGACGTTTGTCTTGATGTCTGTCTGGACGTCTGTCCTGACGTTTGTCTTGGCGTCTGTCTGGACCTCTGACCGGACGTCTGTCTTGACGTCTGCCTGGACGTCTGTCTGGACGTTTGCCTGTCTGGACGTCTGTCTGGGCGTCGCTCTTGACGTCTGTCTGGCCGTCTGTCTGTATGAACGTCTGTCTGGATGTCTGCCTTGACGTCTGCCTTAACGTCTGTCTGTCTGAATGTCTGTCTTGAAGTCTGTCTGTCTGAACATGTGTCTGTCCTGACGTCTGTCTGTCTGGACGTCTGCCCTGACGTCTGTCTGTCTGGACGTCTGTCTTGACGTCTGTCGGGACGTCTGTCTTGACGTCTGTCTTGATGTCTGTCAGTCTGGACGTCTGTCTGTCTGGACGTCTGTCATGACGTCTGTCTTGACATCTGTCTTGATGTCTGTCTGGACATCTGTCTTGAAGTCTGTCTGTCATGACGTCTGTCTGTCTGGACGTCCGTCCTGACGTCTGTCTGTCTAGACGTCTGTCCTGACCTCTGTCTGTCTAAACATCTGTCTTGACGTCTGTCTTGACGTCTGTCTGTCTTGACGTCTGTCTGGACGTCTGTCTGCATGGACGTCTTTCTTGAAGTTTGTCTGTCTGGACGTCTGTCTTGACGTCTGTCTGGACGTCTGTCTTGATGTCGGTCCGTCTGGACGTCTGTCATGACGTCTGTCTTGACGTCTGTCTGTCTGGACGTCTGTCTTGACATCTGTCTTGACGTCTGTCTGGACGTCTGTCTGTATGAACGTCTGTATTGACGTCTGTCTGTCTGGACGTCTGTCTTGACGTCTGTCTGGACATCTGTGTTTATATCTGTCTGTCTGGACGTCTGTCTTTCTTGACGTCTGTCTTTATGTCTGTCTTGACGTCTGTCTTGACATCTGTCTGTCTAGACGTCTTTCTTGACGTCTGTCTGGATGTCTGTCTAGACGTCTGTCTGGACGTCTATCTGTCCTTACATCTGTCTTGATGTCTTTCTGGACGTCTGCCTGGACGTCTGTCTTGAAGTCTGTCTGTCATGACGTCTGTCTGTCTGGACATCTGTCCTGACGTCTGTCTGTCTGGACGTCTGTCTTCACCTCTGTCTGTCTAAACATCTGTCTTGACGTCTGTCTGGACGTCTGTCTGTATGGACATCTTGACGTTTGTCTGTCTTGACATCTGTCTGTCTGGACATGTCTAAACATCTGTCTGTATGGACGTCTTTCTTGACGTTTGTCTGTCTTGACGTCTGTCTGGACGTCTGTCTTTCTTGACGTCTGTCTTGATGTCTGTCTTGACGTCTGTCTGGACGTCTCTCTGTATGGACGTCTGTCTGTCTGGATGTCTGTCTGGACGTTTGTCTGTATGGACGTCACTGTTGACGTCTATCTTGCCATCTGTCTGTCTAGACGTCTGTCTTGACATCTGTCTGGACATCTGTCTGTATGGACGTCTGTCTGGATGTCTGTCTGTATAGACGTCTGTCTTGACGTCTGTCAGAACGTCTGTCTGTCTGAATGTCTGTAGTGACGTCTGTCTGGACGTCTGTCTTGACGTCTGTCTGGGCATCTGTCTGTATGGACATCTGCCTGTATGGACGTCTGTCTTGACGTCTGTCTGTCTGGATTTCTGTCTGTCTGGACGTCTGTCTGGAAGTCTGTCCTGACGTCTGTCTTGACGTCTGTTTGTCTTGACGTCTATCTGGACGCCTGTCTGTCTGGACGTCTGTCTTGACGTCTGTCTATATGTTTGTCAGTCCTGACGTCTGTCTGTACGTCTGTCTTGACGTCTGTCTGGACGTCTGTCTTGACGTCTGTCTGGACCTCTGACCGGACGCCTGTCTTGACGTCTGTCTGGACGTCTGTCTTGATGTCTGTCTGGACGTTTGTCTGTCTGAACGTCTGTCTGGGCGTCTGTCCTGACGTCTGTCTGTATGGACGTCTGTCTGGACGTCTGTCCTAATGTCTGTCTGTCTTGACGTCTGTCTGGACCTCTGTATTGACGTCTGTCGTTCTGGACATCTGTCTTGACGTCTGTCTGTCTGGACGTCTGCCCTGACGTCTGCCTTGACGTCTGTCGGGACGTCTGTCTTGACGTCTGTCTTGACGTCTGTCTGGATGTCTGTCTGTATGAACGTCTGTCTGGACGTCTGTCGTGACGTCAGTCTGGACGTCTGACTTGAGGTCTGCCTTGACGTCTGTTTGTCTGGACGTCTGTCTTGAAGTCCGTCTTGACGTCTGTCTGTCTGTACGTCTGTCTGTCTCTACGTCTGTCTGTCTGGGCGTCTGTCTGTATATCTGCCTTGACGTCTGTCTGGACGTCCGTCTGGACGTCTTTGTTGGCATATGTCTGGACGTCTGTCTTGACATCTGTCTTGACATCTGTCCTGAGTTTGTCTTTTGGACGTCTGTCTTGACGTTTGTCTTGACGTCTGTCTGTCTGGACGTCTGTCTGGACGTCTGTGTGGACGTCTGTCTTGACGTCTGTGTTGACGTCTGTTTGTCTTGACGTCTGTCTTGACGTCTGTCTTGACATCTGTCTGGACGTCTGTCAGTCCTGAGGTCTGGCTGGACGTCTGTCTATCTGGAGGTCTGTCTTGACGTCTGCCTGGACGTCTGTCCTGACATCTGCCTGGGCGTCTGTCTTGACGTCTGTCTGTCTGGACGTTTGTCTGGACGTCTGTCTTGATGTCTTTCTGGACGTCTGAATGAACGTCTGTTTGCATGGACGTCTGTCTTGACGTTTGTCTTCACGTCTGCCCGGACGTCTGTCTGGACATCTGGACATCTGTCTGGATGTCTGTCTTGACGTCTGTCTGGACGTCTGTCTTGACGTCTGTCTGGACGTCTGTCTTGACGTCTGTCTGGACGTCTGTCGACATCTGTCTATACGTCTGTCTGGACGTCTGTCCTGACGTTTGTCTTGACGTCTGTCTGAACCTCTGACCGGACGTCTGTCCTGACGTCTGCCTGGACGTCTGTCTTGACGTTTGTTTGGACGTTTGCCTGTCTGGACGTCTGTCTGGGCGTCTGTCTTGACGTCTGTCATGACGTCTGTCTGGCCGTCTGTCTGTATGGACGTCTGTCTGGACGTCTGCCTTTACGTCTGCCTTAACGTCTGTCTGTCTTGACATATGTCTTGACATCTGTCTGTCTGGACGTCTGCCCTGACGTCTGTCTGTCTGGACGTCTTCTTGACATCTGTCGGGACGTCTGTCTTGACGTCTGTCTTGATATCTGTCAGTCTGGACGTCTGTCTGTCTGGACGTCTGTCATGACATCTGTCTTGACATTTGTCTTCATGTCTGTCTTGACGTCTGTCTTGAAGTCTGTCTGTCTTGATGTTTGTCTGTCTGGACGTCTGTCTTGATGTCTGCCTGTCTGGACGTCTGTCTTGACGTCAGTCTTGACGTCTGTCTGGACGTTCTGGACGTCTGTCTGTATGGACGTCTGTATTGACGTCTGTCTGTCTGGACGTCTGTCTTGACGTCTGTCTGGACATCTGTCGTTACATCTGTCTGTCTGGACGTCTGTCTTTCTTGACGTCTGTCTTTATGTTTGTCTTGACGTCTGTCTTGACATCTGTCTGTCTAGACGTCTGTCTTGACGTCTCTCTGGACGTCTGTCTGTATGGACGTCTGTCTGGACGTCTATCTGTCTTGACATCTGTCTTGACGTCTGTCTGGACGTCTGTCTTGAAGTCTGTCTGTCTGTCTGGACGTCTGTCCTGACGTCTGTCTGTCTGGACGTCTGTCCTGACCTCTGTCTGTCTAAACATCTGTCTTGACGTCTGTCTTGATGTCTGTCTGCCTTGACGTCGGTCTGGACGTCTGTCTGTATTGACGTCTTTCTTGACGTTCGTCTGTCTTGACATCTGGCTGTCTGGACGTCTGTCTGTATGGATGTCTTTCTTGACGTCTGTCTATCTGGACGTCTGTGTCATGGGTCGTGACGTGGCCGAAGAGAGGAGACTTCGTGTTGGGATTTAACTGTTCATTTGGGCGAACTTGTGCCCGGTAAACGGAAAGTCCAATTACAGCAGCAGTCTCGCACAGATAGCAGTCTCGGACTGATAGCGGCGAACGGAGCGTCGGCCTTCGATCAACAACTGATAAATGCCGAGCGCGTCGGCATTTATACTCTTGCCGTCGAATGTTCTAGCGTTATCGCTGGCGGTGGCGTAGGTTCCAGAACAATCTGTACCGTTCGCACAGTGGACGTGATCTTATCAAAATGATCTACTACAGTCCGGAACCTTCTAGAAAACTGCAGGCGCGGTTTGCGCGTAGAATCGTGCGGTGTTTTGAGACGATAACAAAAACTTGGGAAATGGAGCGTGGCATTGCCCCGCTCTGCAAAAAAGGCATCGTCCCGATGCTTTAACTGAAGATGAAAGTACAATAATAATGCAAGAAAGTACAATGAATAAATTACGATACAACAATAATACAAAAAACACTAGTTCAGTTTGTTAACGCGCATGAAACGGCTTGAGGCGCGCGACATGGACGACTTCAGGTCGCGATCAGCGTCATTGATAGTTCGTGATGCCGTCGGGGACAACCTCGTAATCAAGTGTGCCGAGCCGTCGAACCACCCTGTACGGTCCGAAGTACCGTCGCAGAAGCTTTTCACTTAGTCCACGTCGGCGTATCGGCGTCCACACCCAAACACGTTCACCGGGCTGGTATTCCACGAAGCGTCGTCGAAGGTTTTAACGGTGGCTGTCGGTCGTCTGTTGATTCTTGATACGGAGACGCGCAATTTGTCGGGCTTCTTCGGCGCGTTGAAGGTACTCGCTCACATTAAAGTTTCTTCGTCTGTGACGTTGGGCAACATGGCGACGAGCGTCGTTGCCGGGCTCCTTCCGTAGACCAATTTGTATGGAGATATCTGCGTCGTCTCCTGCACCGCCGTGTTGTATGCGAAGGTCACATACGGAAGAATGGCGTCCCACGTCTTGTGTTCGACATCGACGTACATTGACAGCATGTCGGCGATTGTCTTGTTAAGCCGCTCGGCGAGGCCGTTCGTCTGTGGGTGGTACGCTGTCGTCCGGCGGTGGTTTGTTTGGCTGTATGCCAAGATTGCTTGAGTTAAGTCGGCAGTGAATGCCGTTCCTCTGTCGGTGATAAGGACCTCCGGGGCGCCATGACGTAGGACGATATTTTCGACGAAGAATTTAGCTACCTCGCACGCACTGCCTTTTGGCAGGGCTTTTGTCTCGGCGTAGCGGGTGAGAAAGTCGGTAGCTACCACGATCCACTTGTTTCCGAAAGCCGACGTCAGGAACGGCCCCAGTAGGTCCATACCAATTTGCTGGAAACGTCGGCAAGGTGCATCAATTGGCTGCAGAAGTCCCGCTGGCCTTGTCGGCGGTGTCTTGCGTCGCTGACAGTCCCGGCATGTTCTCACATAACGAGTGACGTCGGTGGTAAGACGTGGCCAGTAGTAGCTTTCTTGTATCCTCGCGAGCGTGCGAGAAACACTGAGGTGCCCTGCCGTCGGATCGTCGTGAAGGGCCTGCAGGAGTTCTCGTCGCAGAGCTGAAGGCACCACAAGGAGGTACTTAGCTCGAAACGGTGAAAAGTTTTTCTTTTGTAGAAGACCGTTTCGTAGAAAAAACGACGAAAGTGCGCGCTTGAATACATTCGGGACTTCGGTGGTCCTGCCTTCGAGGTATTCTATTAGGGCCTTAAGTTCCGGATCGGCCCTCTGTCGTTGAGCGAATTCGTCGGTAGTTATCGTTCCTAAGAAGTAGTCGTCACCCGGGTCGTTGGGTAGCGGTTGGTCGACAGGCGCACGAGAGAGACAGTCGGCGTCGGAGTGTTTTTTGCCGGACTTGTTAGTGACAGTAATGTCATATTCTTGAAGTCTCAGGCTCCATCGTGTGAGGCGACGTGAGGGGTCCTTCAGGGTGGCTAGCCAACACAATGCGTGGTGGTCGCTCACAACTTTGAAGGGCCTGCCGTAGAGGTAGGGGCGAAATTTCGACGTAGCCCAGATGAAGGCGAGGCACTCCTTTTCTGTTGCGGAATAATTTGCTTCTGCTTTCGATAGCGATCGGCTGGCGTAACTAATAACCCTTTCAAGTCCCTCAGCCCTCTGCACAAGAACGGCACCAAGACCTACGCTGCTTGCGTCAGTATGTATTTCTATCTCGGCGAATTCGTCTAAAAGGGCAAATAACGAAGGCGTCTGGAGGCGATGTTTAAGCTCCTGGAAAGTGTGTTCCTTAAACTCCACTTCAGCTCCACTTCACGTCCACTTCACTCCACTTCACGTCCCACTTAAACTCCACGTCAGCCTTGGTAAGGTTAGTGAGAGGATCGGCGATGCGGGCGAAGTTTTTTAGGAACCGCCTATATAGGCACACAGGCCCAAAAATCGGCGCACGGCTTTCTTGTCAGTGGGCGGCGGGAAGTCGGCGATGGCGGCTGTTTTCCGTGAATTGGGACGAACTCCAGACTTGCTGATAACGTGCCCCAGAAACAAGAGCTCCTCATACGCAAATCTGCACTTTTCTGGCTTCAGTGTGAGTCCGGAAGTCTTGATGGCTTGAAGTACAGCTTCAAGGCGCCGAAGATGCTCGTCGAAACTCGAGGAAAACAAGACGACGTCGTCCAAGTACACAAGGCAAGTCTGCCACTTCAATCCTGCCAGTACTGTATCCATAACGCGTTGAAACGTTGCAGGCGCTGAGCAAAGGCCGAAGGGCATCACCTTAAACTCGAAAAGGCCGTCTGGTGTTATAAACGCCGTCTTCTCTCGGTTTCTTTCGTCGACTTCGATTTGCCAATAGCCGGTCTTAAGGTCCATTGACGAAAAGTACTTGGCATTATGGAGCCGATCAAGTGCGTCGTCTAATCGTGGGAGAGAATACACGTCCTTTCTTGTGATTTTGTTTGAGGCGGCGATAATCGACGCAGAAACGTAAGGTCCCATTCTTTTTCTTAACACCACGGGGGATGCCCATGGACTCTTGGACGGCTGGATAATGTCATCCCGCAGCATTTCATCAACTTGTCTCTTCATGGCCTCACGTTCTCGCGTCGAAACCCTGTACGGACTCTGACGGAGTGGTCTGGCCTTTTCTTCGGTTATGATGCGATGTTTCGTGATTGGGGTCTGCCGAATTTTCGATGACGACGAAAAGCAATCTTCGTATTGCAGGAGCAGGGCCTTGAGCTGTTCTTGCTTATCGTTCGAAAGTCTTGGATTGACGTCGAAAGCTATGGGAGGGGCTTGGTTCCTCTGAGCAGGTTCCGCAGAATCGGCGAGGGCGAAAGCACTGGTGGCTTCGACAATTTCTTCGATGTATGCGACCGTTGTTCCTTTGCTCACATGTTTGTACTCATTGCTAAAATTCGTGAGCATAACCGTTGCTTTGCCTCCCCGCAGCTGTGCAATTCTTCTTGCGACGCAAATATTTCGGGTGACCAACAGATGCTGACTGCCTTCAACGACACCTTCCAAGTCAGGTGATTTAGGAGCGCCGACTGAAATAATGACGCTTGAGCGAGGTGGAATGGTGACTTCTTCCAGCACATTCAAGGCATGGTGTCCTGACGGCGTGCGTGGCGGTAGTGCTTCTTCTGTGGATAACGTTATCGACTTTGTTTTTAGGTTGATGACAGCACCATGGAGACATAAGAAGTCCATGCCAAGGATGACATCTCTCGAGCAACGCCGTAGGACTACGAAGTCTGTAGGATAAATACGGCCGTTAATGGTGACTCTCGCTGTGCAGATTCCTGCAGGCGTTACGAGATGACCTCCGGCTGTGCGGATTTCAGGTCCTTTCCAAGCTGTCCTAACTTTCTTTAACTTTGCGGCGAACAACCCACTGATGACAGAATACTCGGCTCCAGTATCGACGAGAGCGGTCACACTGTGGCCGTCGAAAAGAACGTCGAGGTCGCTAGGTCGCCGTCTCGCATTACAGTTAGGGCATGGCGTCGGGTCACGGCTGCGTCGGCTTGTTCCACTGCTTCCATGCTGCGTCGTCAGGCCACCTTCGGTAAATGAGCGTTCGCCGTCAGGGCTTTGCCTGGTTGGCGTTGTGTGCGGAAAGCTCCGTCGCGGCGGCGTCGTCGTCGGAGGATCTTCGGTAGTTCGTCGCACAGCAACCGCACCTCCACCGGTTGCTGCCCTTAGTTTATTTATTTATATTTATTTATTTAGCAATACTGCTAGCCCCAACATGGGGCCATAGCAGAGTGGGTGTACATAGTACAACAATATCAACAGTACAATACTGCAGTCAACACAGAAAAAAGCACTTCAAACAACATAAAAAATGTTTCACGAAGAAAAAAAACACTAGTCAGATATAAATTTTTCAAATGCCTCGATACTGTCTGTTTCAATAATTTTGCTGTCAAGCTCATTCCATTCTTTGGCAGTGCGCGGAAAAAAGGAATACTTGAAAGTATTATTATTGGGCTCGAAAGGAACGACAGTGTGTTTATGACGTTGTCTGGTAGAGTAACTGGATACGGGCTAGGAGACCGGCCCCGCGTTGGGCCAGAGTACTGCCGGTGGTGCGGTGACGTGCGGCGGCTGGGCGACGACGAACGCGAAGGGCTTCGTGGTGTCCACCGAGTTCCTGTCAGGTAGTCGGCAATGTCACGTGGTCGTTCTCCTGGCTGTGGACGCGGTGCATTGACGGCGAAGCCACGCAGTCACATCTGTCGGTACTGGCAACGGCGGTATGTGTGTCCGGCCTCGCCGCAGTGGTAGCAGAGCGGGCGATGGTCAGGGGTGCGCCAGACGTCAGTCTTCCTCGGTGCACTGTGCTGGGCCGCTAGCGAACAGTATGACGTCGGTGGTGGCGGCGGTGGCGTCTGTCGACGGTAGTGCGATGGGGCGGCGTTTTGGCGTGGACGGGGAGGAGCGTTGTGGCGCAGTGCAGCGGCATAGCTCATGGCTTCCAGCTCGGGCAGCGGTGCGTGGGGAATTTGAAACGATTGCCGAACATCTTCTCGCACAATGTCGGCAATTGAATCCACTTGAGGCTGTGCCGAAGGCAACAGCTCGCGCAGCTCTTCCCGCACGATCGCTCGGATCATTTCACGCAGGTCTCCAGAGTTACTGGCTTGAGCAGCAGCGCAGTCTGCAGTCAGGCGACGATTATACTTTCTGGTGCGCATGTCCGGGGTCTTTTCGATAGTAGTCGCTTCGGCTACAAGTTCTTAGACGGTTATCGGTGGGTTTCTCATCAGTCCCGCGAAGAGCTCCTGTTTGACCCCTCGCATGAGGAAACGAACTTTTTTCTCCTCAGGCATGTCTGGGTCAGCGGGACGGAATAGTCGGGTCATGTCTTCTGCGAAAATGGTGACATTTTCATTTGGTAGCTGAACCCGAGTCTCTAATAAAGCAGCGGCTCTCTCTTTGCGAGCGACGCTCGCGAACGTTTGCAGGAATGCGCCGCAGAAAACATCCCACGTTCGGAGCGTGGACTCCCGATTTTCAAGCCAAGTCCTTGCGGTGTCTTCCAAATAGAAGAACACACGACGCAGCTTTTCGTCAAGGTCCTAGTGGTTGAGGGCGGCCACACGGTCGTATGTTTCTAGCCAGGAATCCGGGTCTTCGAACGATGACCCATGAAAAATTGGTGGTTCCCTGGGTTGATGCATGATTATCGTGGGCTGGGACGCTGCGGTTGTCATTGTCGCTGCAGTCGCGGTCATGGCCTTCGTCTTACGCGCCTTGTCTGGTAGAAGCCCGAACTCCGGTGGTAGCCCTTGCTGTCGGCGGCTTGTTCGCTGTTCCTGGTTGGCGTCGGTGTCTTCTCCGCGACGTGGGCTGGGTTCACTGCTTGACGGGGGCGTCCGGTACATGAACGAAGCAGCACCTCCACCAGATGTCACGGGGTCGTGACGTGGCCGAAGACAGGAGACTTAGTGTTGGGATTTAACTGTTTATTTGGGCGAACCTGTGCCCGGTAAACGGAAAGTCCAATTACAGCAGCAGTCTCGCACAGATAGCAGTCTCGGACCGATAGCGGCGAACGGAGCGTCGGCTTTCGATCAACAACTGACAAGCGGCGAAGCGCGTCGGCATTTATACTCTTGCCGTCAAATGTTCTAGTGTTATCGCTGGCGGTGGCGTAGGTTCCAGAACAATCTGTACCGTTCGCACAGTAGGCGTGATCTTAACAAAATGATCTACTACAGTTCGGAACCTTCTAGAAAACTGCAGGCGCGGTTTGCGCTGAGAATTGATTGATATGTGGGGTTTAACGTCCCAAAATCACTATATAATTATGAGAGACGCCGTAGTGGAGGGCTCCGGAAATTTAGACCACCTGGGGTTCTTTAACGTGCACTCAAATCTGAGCACACTTTCCTACAACATTTCCGCCTCCATCGGAAATGCAGCCGCCGCAGCCGGGATTCGAACCCGCGCCCTGCGGGTCAGCAGCCGAGTACCTTAGCCACCAGACCACCGCGGCGGGGCATTTGCGCTGAGAATCGTGCGGTGTTTTGGGACGATAATAAAAACTTGGGAAATGGAACGTGGCATTCGTGGAAATGGAACGTGGCTGTCTGGACGTTTGTCTTGACGTCGGTCTGGACGTCTGTATTGACGTCTGTCTTGACGTCTGTATTGACGTCTGTCTTGACGTCTGTCTGGATGTCTCTCTGTATCGACGTCTGTCTGGACGTTTGTCCGTATGGACGTCAGTGTTGACGTCTGTCTTGACATCTGTCTGTCTAGACGTCTGTCTTGACATCTGTCTGGACGGCTGTCTGTATGGACGTCTGTCTGGACGTCTATCTGTATGAATGTCTGTCTTGACGTCTGTTAGGACGTCTGTCTGGACGTCTGCCTTGACGCCTGTCTGGACGTCTGTCTGTATGCACGTCTGTCTTGACGTCTGTCTGGACGTCTGTCCTGACGTCTGTCTGTCATGACGTCTTAACGTCTGTCTGTCTTGACGTCTGTCTGAACGTCTATCTTGACGTCTGCCTGTCCGGATGTCTGTCTTGACGTATGTCTGTATGGACGTGTGTCTTTACGTCTGTCTGGACGTCTGTCCTGACGTTTGTCTTGACGTCTGTCTGGACCTCTGACCGGACGTCTGTCTGGACGTCTGCCTGGTCGTCTGTCTTGACGTCTGTCTTGACGTCTGTTTGAACGTCTGTCCTGACGTCTGTCTGTGATGACGTCTGTCTGGACGTCTGTATTAACGTCTGTCTGTCTTGACGTCTGTCTGGACGTCTGTCTTGACGTCTGTCTGTCCGGATGTCTGTCTTGACGTATGTCTGTATAGAGGTTTGTCTTGACGTTTGTCTTGACGTCTGTCTTGACATCTGTCCGGACGTCTGTCTGGACGTCTTGACATCTGTTCGGACGTCTGTCTTGACGTCTGTCTGGACGCCTGTCTTGACCTCTGTCTCTCTGGACTTCTGCCCTGACGTCTGCCTGTCTGGACGTTTGCCTTGACGTCTGTCGGGATGTCTGTCTTGACGTCTGTCCTGATGTCTGTCTGTCTGGACGTCTGTCATGACTTCTGTCTAGACGTCTGTCTTGACGTCTGTCTGGACGTTTGTCTGTATGGACGTCTGTCTTGACGTCTGTCTGGACGTCTGCCGTGACGTCTGCGTTGACGTCTGTCTGTCTGGACGTCTGTCTTGATGTCTGTCTGTCAGGACGTCTGTCTGGACGTCTGTCTGGACTTCTACCTTGACGTCTGTCTGAAGGTCTGTCTGTATGGACGTCTGTCATGATGTCTGTCTGTCTGAACGTCTGTCTGGACGTCTGTACTGACGTTTGTCTTGATGTCTGTCCAGACCTCTGACCGGACGTCTGTCTGGACGTTTGTCTGTCTGGACGTTTGTCTGGGCATCTGTCTTGACGTCTGTTTGTCTGGACGTCTGTCTGTCTTGACGTATGTGTGGACGTCTGTCTGGACGTCTGCCTTGACGTCTGCCTTAACGTCTGTCTGTCTGGAAATCTGTCTTGACGTCTGTCTGTCTGAACGTCTGTCTGTCTTGACGTCTGTCTGTCTGGACGTCTCTCTAGACGTCTGTCGGGACGTCTGTCATGACGTCTGTCTTGATATCTGTCTGGATCTCTGACCGGACGTCTGTCTTGATGTCTGTCTGGACGTTTGTCTGTCTGGACGTTTGTCTGGGCGTCTGTCTTGACGTCTGTTGGTCTGGATGTCTGTCTTGACGTCTGTCTGTCTTAACGTCTGTCTGTCTTGAAGTCTGTCTGTCTTGACGTCTGTTTGGACGTCTGTCTGGACGTCTGCCTTGACGTCTGCCCTAATGTCTGTCAGTCTGGACATCTGTCTGTCTGGACGTCTGTCTGGACGTCTGTCATGACGTCTGTCTTGATATCTGTCTTGATGTCTGTCTGGGCGTCTGTCTGTATGGACGTCTTACTTGACGTTTGTCTGTCTGGACGTCTGTCTTGACGTCTGTCTGGACGTCTGTCTGTACGTCTGTCTTGACGTCTGTCTTGACGTCTGTCCTGCATCTGTCTTGACGTCTGTCTGTTTGGACGTCTGTCTTGACGTCTGTCTGGACATCTGTCTTGACATCTGTCTGTCTGGACGTCTGTCTGCCTTGACGTCTGTCTTGATGTCTGTCTGGACGTCTCTCTGTATGGACGTCTGCCTGTATGGACGTCTGTCTTGACGTCTGTCTGTCTGGACGTCTGTCTTGACGTCTGTCTGTCTGAACGTCTGTCTGTATGTCTGTCTGGACGTCTGTCTTGACATCTGTCTTTCTGGACGTCTGTCTGTCTGGACGTCTATCTGGACGTCTGTCTTGACGTCTGTCCGGATGTCTGTCTGTATGAACGTCTGTCTGGACGTCTGTCTTGACGTCTGTCTTGACGTCTGTCTTTGTGGACGTCTGTCTGTCTGGACGTCTGTCTGGACGTCTGTCTGGATGTCTGTCTGTATGAACGTCTGTCTGGACATCTGTCTTGACGTCTGTCTGGACGTCTGCCTTGATGTCTGCCTCCACGTCTGTCTGGACGTCTGTCTTGAAGTCTGTCTTGACGTCTGTCTGGATACCTGAATGACGTCTGTATGGATGTCTGTGCTCATGTATGTCTGGACGTCTGTCTTGACATCTGTCTGGACGTCTGTCTTGACCTCTGTCTTTTGGACAACTGTCTTAACGTTTGCCTTGACGTCTGCCTGTTTGGACATCTGTGTGGACGTCTTTCTTGACGTCTGTCTGTCTTGACGTCTGTCTGGACGTCTGTCCTGACGTCTGTCTTGAAGTCTGTTTGTCTTGACGTCTGTCTGGACGCCTGTCTGCCTGGACGTCTGTCTTGACGTCTGTCTGGACGTCTGTCAGTCCTGACGTCTGTCTGGACGTCTGTCATGACGTCCGTCTGTCTGGACGTGTGTCTTGACGTCTTTCTGGATGCCTGTATGAACGTCTGTCTGTATGGACGTCTGTCTTGACGTTTGTCTGTCTGGACGTCTGTCTTGACGTCTGTCTTGACGTTTGTCTGTCTGGACGTCTGTCTTGACGTCTGTCTGGACGTTTGTCTGTCTGGACGTCTGTCTGGGCGTCTGTCTTGACGTCTGTCTGTATGGACGTCTGTCTTGACGTCTGTCCGGACGTCTGGACGTCTGGACGTCTGTCTGGACGTCTGTCTTGACGTCTGTCTGTCTGGACGTCTGTCTTGACGTCTGTCGCGACGTCTGTCTTGACGTCTGTCCTGACGTCTGTCTGTCTGGACGTCTGTCATGACGCCTATCTGGACGTTTGTCTTGACGTCTGTCTGGACGTCTTTCTGTAAGGACGTCTGTCTTCACGTCTGCCTTGACGTCTGGCTTGACGTCTGTCTATCTGGACATCTGTCTGGACGTCTGTCTGTCTGGATGTCTTTCTAAACGTCTGCCTGGAGGTCTGTCTGTATGGACGTCTGTCATGACATCTGTCTGTCTGGACGTCTGTCTGGACGTCAGTCCTGACGTTTGTTTTGACGTCTGTCTGGACCTCTGACTGGACGTCTGTCTTGACGTCTGTCTGGACGTCTGTCTTGACGTCTGTCTGGACGTCTGTCTGTATGGACGTCTGTCTGGACGTTTGCCTTGAGGTCTGCCCTAACGTCTGTCTGCCTGGACGTCTGTCTTGACGTCTTTCTGTCTGGACGTCTGTCTGTCTTGACGTCTCTCTGGACGTCTGTCCTGACGTCTGCCTGGACGTCTGTTTTGACGTATGTCTTGACGTCTGTCTGTCTGGACGTTTGCCCTGACGTCAGTCTGTCTGGACGTCTGTCGGGACGTCTGTCTTACGTCTGTCTTGACGTCTGTCTGTCATGACATCTGTCTGTCTGGACGTCTGTCCTGACGTCTGTCTATCTAAACATCTGTCCTGACCTCTGTCTGTCTAAACATCTGTCTTGACGTCTGTCTGGACGTCTGTCTTGACGTCTGTGTGTCTTGGCATCTGTCTGAACGTCTGTCTGGACGTCTGTCATGACGTCTGTCTGCCTGGACGTCTGTCTTGACGTCTGTCTTGACGTCTGTCTGGATGTCTGTTTGACGTCTGTCTGGACGTCTGTCTGTATGGACGTCTGCCTGTCTGGACGTCTGTCTTGATGTCTGTCTGTCTGGACGTCTGTCTGGACGTCTGTATTGACTGTATTGACATCTGTCTTGACGTCTGTCTGGACGTCTGTCTGTATGGACGTCTGTCATGATGTCTGTCTGTCTGGACGCCTCTCTTGACGTCTGTCTGGACGTCTGTCTGGGCGTCTGTCTTGACGTCTGTCTGGACGTCTGTCCTGATGTCTGTCTGTTATGACTTCCTTCTGGACGTCTGTCTTAACATCTGTCTGTCTTGACGACTGTCTGGACGTCTGTCTGTCTGGACGTCTGTCTGTCTGGACGTCTGTCTGTCCGGACGTCTGTCATGACTTATGTCTGTATGGACGTCTGTCTTGACGTTTGTCCTGACGTCTGTCCGGACGTCTGTCTGGACGCCTGGACATCTGTCTGGACGTCTGTCATGACGTCTTTCTGGACGTCTCTTGACGTCTGTTGGTCTGGACATCTGTGTTGACGTCTGTCGGGACGTCTGTCTTGACGTCTGTCTTGACGTCTGTCTGTCTGGATGTCTGCCTTGACGTCTTTCTGGATGTCTGTCTGTATGAACGTCTGTCTGGACTTCTGTCCTGATGTCTGTCTGGACGTCTGCCTTGACGTCTTCCTTTGACATCTGTCTGGACGTCTGTCTTAAAGTCTGTCTTGACGTTTGTTTGTCTGGACATCTGCCTTGATGTCCTGATGATCTGTCTTGACATCTGCCTTGATGTCTGTCTGGACGTCCGTCTGGGCGTCTTTGTTGACGTATGTCTGGACATCTGTCTGACATCTGTCTGGACGTCTGTCTTGACGTCTGTCTTTTGGACGTCTGTCTTGACGATTGTCCTGACGTCTGTCTGTCTGGACGTCTATCTGTCTGGATGTCTGTGTGGACATGACGTCTGTCTTGACGTCGGTTTGTCTTGACGTCTGTCTTGTCGTCTTCCTGTATGGACGTCTGTCTGGACGCCTGTCTGTCTGAACGCCTGCCTTGACGTCTGTCTTGACGTCTGTCTGGACGTCTGTCAGTCCTGACATCTGTCTGGACGTCTGTCCTGACGTATGCCTGGGCGTCTGTCTTGACGTCTGTCTTCTGGACGTCTGTCTGGACGTCTGTCTTGACGTCTTTCTGGATGTCTGTGAGAATGTCTGTCTGTATGGACGTCTGTCTTGACGTTTGTCTGTCTGGACGTCTGTCTGGACGTCTGTCTGGACGTCTGTCTTGAGGTCTGTCTGGACCTCTGACCGGACGTCTGTCTGTCTGGACGTCTGCCTTGACAACTGTCGCGACGTCTGTCTTGACGTCTGTCTGGACGTCTGTCTGTATGGACGTCTGTCTGTATGGACGTCTGTCTGGACGTCTGTCTTGATGTCTGTCTGAACGTCTGCCTTAATGTCTGCCTTGACGTCTGTTTGGAGGTCTGTCTGTATGGACATCTGTCATGATGTCTGTCTGTCTGGATGTCTGTCTGGACGTCTGTCTTGACGTCTGTGTGGACGTCTGTCCTGATGTTTGTTTTGACGTCTGTCTGGACCTCTGACTGGACGTCTGTCTTGACATCTGTCTGGGCGTTTATCTTGACGTCTGTTTTGACATCTGTTTGTGTGGACGTCTGTCTTGACATCTGTCTGTCTTGACGTCTGTCTGGACGTCTGTATGGACGTCTGTCTGGGCGTTTGCCTTGACGTCTGCCCTAACATCTGTCTGTCTGGACGTCTGTATTGACATCTGTCTGTCTGGACGTCTGTCTTGACGTCTGTCTGTCTGGACATCTGTCGGGACGTCTGTCTTATGTCTGTCTTGATGTCTGTCAGTCTGGACATCTCTCTCTCTGGACGTCTGTCTGGACGTCTGTCATGACGTCTGTCTTGACATCTGTCTTGATGCCTGTCTGGACGTCTGTCTGGACGTCTGTCTTGACGTCTGTCTGTCTGGATGTCTGTCTTACGTCTGTCTGTCTGGACGTCTGTCCTGACCTCTGTCTGTCTAAACATCTGTCCTGACGTCTGTCTGGATGTCTGTCTTGATGTCTGTCTGTCTTGGCGTCTGTCTGGACGTCTGTCTGTATGGACGTCTTTCTTGACATTTGTCTGTCTGGACGTCTGTCTGGACATCTGTCTGGACGTCTGTCTAGACGTTAATCTCTCTGGACGTCTGTCTGGACGTCTGTCTTGACGTCTGTCTTGATGTCTCTCTTGACGTCTGTCATCTCTCTGTATGGACGTCTGTCTGCCTTGACGTCTGTCTGGACGTCTGTCTGTATGGACGTCTGTCTTGACATCTGTCGCGACGTCTGTCCTGACGTCTGTCATGACGTCTGTCTGTCTGGACGTCTGTCTTGACGCCTGTCTGGACGTCTGTCTTGAGGTCTGTCTGGACCTCTGACCGGACGTCTGTCTTGACATCTGTCTGGACCTCTGACCGGACGTCTGTCTTGACGTCTGTCTGGACGTCTGTATTGACGTCTGTCTGTACGTCTCTCTTGACGTCTGTCCAGACGTCTGAACGTCTGGGCATTTGTCTGGACGTCTGTCTTGACGTCTGTCTGTATGGACGTCTGCCCTGACGTCTGTCTGTCTGGACTTCTGCCTTGACATCTGTCGCGACGTCTGTCTTGACGTCTGTCCTGACGTCTGTCTGTCATGACGTCTGTCATGACGTCTGTCTGGACGTCTGTCTGGACGTCTGTCTGTATGGACGTCTGTCTGGACGTCTGTCATGCCGTCTGTCTTGATGTCTGTCTGTCTTGGCATCTGTCTGGACGTCTGTCTGTATGGACATCGTTCTTGACGTTTGTCTGTCTTGACGTCTATCTGTCTGGACGTCTGTCTGTATGGACGTCTTTCTTGACATTTGTCTGTCTTGACGTCTGTCTTTCTTGACGTCTGTCTTGATGTCTGTCTTGACGTCTGTCTTGACGTCTCTCTGTATGGACGTCTGTCTGTCTGGATGTCTGTCTGGACGTTTGTCTGTATGGACGTCAGTGTTGACGTCTGTCTTGACATCTGTCTATCTAGACGTCTGTCTTGACGTCTGTCTGGACGTCTGTCTGTATGGACGTCTGTCTGGACGTCTGTCAGTATAGACGTCTGTCTTGACGTCTGTCAGGATGTCTGTCTGTCTGGACATCTGTCTTGACGTCTGTTTGAACGTCTGTCTGTATGGACATCTGTCTTGACGTCTGTCTGTCTGGACGTCTGTCTGGACGTCTGTATTGACGTCTGTCTGGACGTCTGTCTTGACGTTTGTCCTGACGTCTGTTTAGTTCTCTGACCAGACATCTGTCTTTCTGGGCGTCTGTATGAACGCCTGTCTGTGTGGGCGTCTGTCTTGACGTTTGTCTTCACGTCTGTTCGGACGTCTGTCTGGACATCTGGACATCTGTCTGGACATCTGTCTTGATGTCTGTCTGGACGTCTGGACATCTGTCTGGACATCTGTCTTGATGTTTGTCTGGACGTCTGTCTTGACGTCTGTCTTGATGTCTGTCAGTCTTGACATCTGTCTTGATGTCTGTCTTGATGTCTGTCGTCTCTCTGTATGGACATCTGTCTGCCTTGACGTCTTTCTGGACGTTTGTCTGTATGGACATCAGTCTTTCTGTCTGTCTTGACATCTGTCTGTCTGGACGTCTGTCTGTATGGACGTCTGTCTGGACATCTGTCTGTATGGACGTCTGTCTTGACGTCTGTCATGACGTCTGTCTGTCTGGACGTCTGTCTTGACGCCTGTCTGGACGTCTGTCTTGATGTCTGTCTGTCAGGACGTCTGTCTGGACGTCTGTCTGGACGTCTACCTTGACGTCTGTCTGAAGGTCTGTCTGTATGGACGTCTGTCATGATGTCTGTCTGTCTGAACGTCTGTCTGGACGTCTGTCTGTCTGGACGTCTCTCTGGACGTCTGTCGGGACGTCAGTCATGATGTCTGTCTTGACATCTGTCTGGATCTCTGACCGGACGTCTGTCTTGATGTCTGTCTGGACGTTTGTCTGTCTGGACGTTTGTCTGGGCGTCTGTCTTGACGTCTGTTGGTCTGGATGTCTGTCTTGACGTCTGTCTGTCTTAACGTCTGTCTGTCTTGAAGTCTGTCTGTCTTGACGTCTGTGTGGACGTCTGTCTGGACGTCTGCCTTGACGTCTGCCCTAATGTCTGTCAGTCTGGACATCTGTCTGTCTGGACGTCTGTCTGGACGTCTGTCATGACGTCTGTCTTGATATCTGTCTTGATGTCTGTCTGGATGTCTGTCTGGACGTCTGTCTGTCTGGACGTATGTCCTGACCTCTGTCTGTCTAAACATCTGTCTTGGCGTCAGTCTAGACGTCTGTGTTGACGTCTGTCTGTCTTGGCGTCTGTCTGGGCGTCTGTCTGTATGGACGTCTTTCTTGACGTTTGTCTGTCTGGACGTCTGTCTTGACGTCTGTCTGGACGTCTGTCTGGACGTCTGTCTTGACGTCTGTCTTGACGTCTGTCCTGCATCTGTCTTGACGTCTGTCTGTTTGGACGTCTGTCTTGACGTCTGTCTGGACATCTGTATTGACATCTGTCTGTCTGGACGTCTGTCTGCCTTGACGTCTGTCTTGATGTCTGTCTGGACGTCTCTCTGTATGGAAGTCTGCCTGTATGGACGTCTGTCTTGACGCCTGTCTGTCTGGACGTCTGTCTTGACGTCTGTCTGTCTGAACGTCTGTCTGTATGTCTGTCTGGACGTCTGTCTTGACTTCTGTCTTTCTGGACGTCTGTCTGTCTGGACGTCTATCTGGACGTCTGTCTTGACGTCTGTCTGGATGTCTGTCTGTATGAACGTCTGTCTGGACGTCTGTCTTGACGTCTGTCTTGACGTCTGTCTTTGTGGACGTCTGTCTGTCTGGACGTCTGTCTGGATGTCTGTCTGTATGAACGTCTGTCTGGACATCTGTCTTGACGTCTGTCTGGACGTCTGCCTTGATGTCTGCCTCCACGTCTGTCTGGACGTCTGTCTTGAAGTCTGTCTTGACGTCTGTCTGGATACCTGAATGACGTCTGTATGGATGTCTGTGCTCATGTATGTCTGGACGTCTGTCTTGACATCTGTCTGGACGTCTGTCTTGACCTCTGTCTTTTGGACAACTGTCTTAACGTTTGCCTTGACGTCTGCCTGTTTGGACATCTGTGTGGACGTCTTTCTTGACGTCTGTCTGTCTTGACGTCTGTCTGGACGTCTGTCCTGACGTCTGTCTTGAAGTCTGTTTGTCTTGACGTCTGTCTGGACGCCTGTCTGCCTGGACGTCTGTCTTGACGTCTGTCTGGACGTCTGTCAGTCCTGACGTCTGTCTGGACGTCTGTCATGACGTCCGTCTGTCTGGACGTGTGTCTTGACGTCTTTCTGGATGCCTGTATGAACGTCTGTCTTATGGACGTCTGTCTTGACGATTGTCTGTCTGGACGTCTGTCTTGACGTCTGTCTGGATGTTTGTCTGTCTGGGCGTCTGTCTTGACGTCTGTCTGTATGGACGTCTGTCTTGACGTCTGTCCGGACGTCTGGACGTCTGGACGTCTGTCTGGACATCTGTCTTGACGTCTGTCTGTCTGGACGCCTGTCTTGACGTCTGTCGCGACGTCTGTCTTGACGTCTGTCCTGACGTCTGTCTGTCTGGACGTCTGTCATGACGCCTATCTGGACGTTTGTCTTGACGTCTGTCTGGACGTCTTTCTGTAAGGACGTCTGTCTTCACGTCTGCATTGACGTCTGGCTTGACGTCTGTCTGTCTGGACATCTGTCTGGACGTCTGTCTGTCTTGACGTCTGTCTGTCTGGACGTCTTTCTGAACGTCTGCCTGGAGGTCTGTCTGTATGGACGTCTGTCATGACGTCTGTCTGTCTGGACGTCTGTCTGGACGTCTGTCTGGACGTCTGTCCGGACGTCTGTCTTGACGTCTGTGTGGACGTCAGTCCTGAAGTTTGTTTTGACGTCTGTCTGGACCTCTGACTTGACGTCTGTCTTGACGTCTGTCTGGACGTCTGTCTTGACGTCTGTCTGGACGTCTGTCTGTATGGACGTCTGTCTGGACGTTTGCCTTGAGGTCTGCCCTAACGTCTGTCTGCCTGGACGTCTGTCTTGACGTCTTTCTGTCTGGACGTCTGTCTGTCTTGATGTCTCTCTGGACGTCTGTCTTGACGTCTGCCTGGACGTCTGTTTTGACGTAAATCTTGACGTCTGTCTGTCTGGACGTCTGCCCTGACGTCAGTCTGTCTGGACGTCTGTCGGGACGTCTGTCTTACGTCTGTCTTGACGTCTGTCTGTCATGACATCTGTCTGTCTGGACGTCTGTCCTGACGTCTGTCTATCTAAACATCTGTCCTGACCTTTGTCTGTCTAAACATCTGTCTTGACGTCTGTCTGGACGTCTGTCTTGACGTCTGTGTGTATTGGCATCTGTCTGAACGTCTGTCTGGACGTCTGTCATGACGTCTGTCTGCCTGGACGTCTGTCTTGACGTCTGTCTTGACGTCTGTCTGGATGTCTGTCTAGACGTCTGTCTGGACGTCTGTCTGTATGGACGTCTGCCTGTCTGGACGTCTGTCTTGATGTCTGTCTGTCTGGACGTCTGTCTGGACGTCTGTATTGACTGTATTGACATCTGTCTTGACGTCTGTCTGGACGTCTGTCTGTATGGACGTCTGTCATGATGTCTGTCTGTCTGGACGCCTCTCTTGACGTCTGTCTGGACGTCTGTTTGGACGTTTGTCTTGACGTCTGTCTGGACCTCTGACCGGACGTCTGTCTGGACGTGTGTCTGTCTGGGCGTCTGTCTGGGCGTCTGTCTTGACGTCTGTCTGGACGTCTGTCCTGATGTCTGTCTGTTATGACTTCCTTCTGGACGTCTGTCTTAACATCTGTCTGTCTTGACGACTGTCTGGACGTCTGTCTGTCTGGACGTCTGTCTGTCCGGACGTCTGTCATGACTTATGTCTGTATGGACGTCTGTCTTGACGTTTGTCTTGACGTCTGTCCGGACGTCTGTCTGGACGCCTGGACATCTGTCTGGACGTCTGTCATGACGTCTTTCTGGACGTCTCTTGACGTCTGTTGGTCTGGACATCTGTGTTGACGTCTGTCGGGACGTCTGTCTTGACGTCTGTCTTGACGTCTGTCTGTCTGGACGTCTGCCTTGACGTCTTTCTGGATGTCTGTCTGTATGAACGTCTGTCTGAACTTCTGTCCTGATGTCTGTCTGGACGTCTGCCTTGACGTCTTCCTTTGACGTCTGTCTGGACGTTTGTCTTAAAGTCTGTCTTGACGTTTGTTTGTCTGGACATCTGCCTTGATGTCCTGATGATCTGCCTTGACATCTGCCTTGATGTCTGTCTGGACGTCCGTCTGGGCGTCTTTGTTGACGTATGTCTGGACATCTGTCTTGACGTCTGTCTTTTGGACGTCTGTCTTGACGATTGTCCTGACGTCTGTCTGTCTGGACGTCTGTCTGTCTGGATGTCTGTGTGGACGTGACGTCTGTCTTGACGTCGGTTTGTCTTGACGTCTGTCTTGCCGTCTTCCTGTATGGACGTCTGTCTGGACGCCTGTCTGTCTGAACGTCTGCCTTGACGTCTGTCTTGACGTCTGTCTGGACGTCTGTCAGTCCTGACATCTGTCTGGACGTCTGTCCTGACGTCTGCCTGGGCGTCTGTCTTGACGTCTGTCTTCTGGACGTCTGTCTGGACGTCTGTCCTTACGTCTTTCTGGATGTCTGTGAGAATGTCTGTCTGTATGGACGTCTGTCTTGACGTTTGTCTGCCTGGACGTCTGTCTGGACGTCTGTCTGGACGTCTGTCTTGAGGTCTGTCTGGACCTCTGACCGGACGTCTGTCTGTCTGGACGTCTGCCTTGACAACTGTCGCGACGTCTGTCTTGACGTCTGTCTGGACGTCTGTCTGTATGGACGTCTGTCTGGACGTCTGTCTTGATGTCTGTCTGAACGTCTGCCTTAATGTCTGCCTTGACGTCTGTTTGGAGGTCTGTCTGTATGGACGTCTGTCATGATGTCTGTCTGTCTGGATGTCTGTCTGGACGTCTGTCTGGACCTCTGACTGGACGTCTGTCTTGACATCTGTCTCGGCGTCTGTCTTGACGTCTGTTTTGACATCTGTTTGTGTGGACGTCTGTCTTGACGTCTGTCTGTCTTGACGTCTGTCTGGACGTCTGTATGGACGTCTGTCTGGGCGTTTGCCTTGACGTCTGCCCTAACATCTGTCTGTCTGGACGTCTGTATTGACATCTGTCTGTCTGGACGTCTGTCTTGCCGTCTGTCTGTCCGGAAATCTGTCGGGACGTCTGTCTTATGTCTGTCTTGATGTCTGTCAGTCTGGACATCTCTCTCTCTGGAAGTCTGTCTGGACGTCTGTCATGACGTCTGTCTTGACATCTGTCTTGATGCCTGTCTGGACGTCTGTCTGGACGTCTGTCTTGACGTCTGTCTGTCTGGATGTCTGTCCTGACGTCTGTCTGTCTGGACGTCTGTCCTGACCTCTGTCTGTCTAAACATCTGTCCTGACGTCTGTCTGAATGTCTGTCTTGATGTCTGTCTGTCTTGGCGTCTGTCTGGACGTCTGTCTGTATGGACGTCTTTCTTGACATTTGTCTGTCTGGACGTCTGTCTGGACATCTGTCTGGACGTCTGTCTTGACGTTAATCTCTCTGGACGTATGTCTGGACGTCTGTCTTGACGTCTGTCTTGATGTCTGTCTTGACGTCTGTCATCTCTCTGTATGGACGTCTGTCTGCCTTGACGTCTGTCTGGACGTCTGTCTGTATGGACGTCTGTCTGGACGTCTGTCTGTATGGACGTCTGTCTGGACGTCTGTCTGTATGGACGTCTGTCTGGACGTCTGTCTGTATGGACGTCTGTCTGGACGTCTGTCTGTATGGACGTCTGTCTGGACGTCTGTCTGTATGGACGTCTGTCTTGACATCTGTCGCGACGTCTGTCCTGACGTCTGTCATGACGTCTGTCTGTCTGGACGTCTGTCTTGACGCCTGTCTGGACGTCTGTCTTGAGGTCTGTCTGGACCTCTGACCGGACGTCTGTCTTGACATCTGTCTGGACCTCTGACCGGACGTCTGTCTTGACGTCTGTCTGGACGTCTGTATTGAATCTGTCTGTACGTCTCTCTTGACGTCTGTCCGGACGTCTGAACGTCTGGACATTTGTCTGGACGTCTGTCTTGACGTCTGTCTGTATGGACGTCTGCCCTGACGTCTGTCTGTCTGGACTTCTGCCTTGACATCTGTCGCGACGTCTGTCTTGACGTCTGTCCTGATGTCTGTCTGTCATGACGTCTGTCATGACGTCTGTCTGGACGTCTGTCTAGACGTCTGTCTGTATGGACGTCTGTCTGGACGTCTGTCATGCCGTCTGTCTTGATGTCTGTCTGTCTTGGCATCTGTCTGGACGTCTGTCTGTATGGACATCGTTCTTGACGTTTGTCTGTCTTGACGTCTATCTGTCTGGACGTCTATCTGGACGTCTGTCTTGACGTCTTTATTGACGTCTGTCTGTCTGGACGTCTGTATTGACATCTGTCTTGACGTCTGTGTGGACATCTGTCTTGACATCTGTCTGTCTGGACGTCTGTCTTTCTTGACGTCTGTCTTGATGTCTGTCTTGACGTCTGTCTTGACGTCTCTCTGTATGGACGTCTGTCTGTCTGGACGTCTGTCTAGACGTTTGTCTGTATGGACGTCAGTGTTGACGTCTGTCTTGACATCTGTCTGTCTAGACGTCTGTCTTGACGTCTGTCTGGACGTCTGTCTGTATGGACGTCTGTCTGGACGTCTGTCTGTATAGACGTCTGTCTTGACGTCTGTCAGGATGTCTGTCTGTCCGGACGTCTGTCTGGACATCTGTTTTGTCGTCTGTTTGAACGTCTGTCTGTATGGACATCTGTCTTGACGTCTGTCTGTCTGGACGTCCGTCTGGACGTCTGTATTGACGTCTGTCTGGACGTCTGTCTGGACGTCTGTCTTGACGTTTGTCCTGACGTCTGTCTAGTTCTCTGACCAGACATCTGTCTTTCTGGGCGTCTGTATGAACGTCTGTCTGTGTAGACGTCTGTCTTGACGTTTGTCTTCACGTCTGTTCGGACGTCTGTCTGGACGTCTGGACATCTGTCTGGACATCTGTCTTGATGTCTGTCTGGACGTCTGGACATCTGTCTGGACATCTGTCTTGATGTTTGTCTGGACGTCTGTCTTGACGTCTGTCTTGATGTCTGTCAGTCTTGACATCTGTCTTGATGTCTGTCTTGATGTCTGTCGTCTCTCTGTATGGACATCTGTCTGCCTTGACGTCTTTCTGGACGTTTGTCTGTATGGACATCAGTCTTTATGTCTGTCTTGACATCTGTCTGTCCGGACGTCTGTCTGTATGGACGTCTGTCTGGACGTCTGTCTGTATGGACGTCTGCCTGGACGTCTGTCTGTATGGACGTCTGTCTTGACGTCTGTCATTGTCATGATATGCGCGGTAGGTTCATCTGGTGCGCGATGTTTGTGAGTTTGTGCTGTGCCGTCGAAGATGACGATGAGACAAGGAAAAGGCGGAATCGTGTCGTCAAAGTCAAGCCAAGCCATGGGGAGAGAGAGGAAGAAGACGACGACGGGGCGTTCGAGAAGAAGAATTCGAACGAAACAGTGGCAGGCTGAAGCGCTCGTCGGGTCGTGGTCCCGAAGCCTACCTGTGCCTGTGGTCCGCACGAGCCTGGCTCCCTTCTACCGTGTGATCCAGCAGCCGGCGCCGGTCCGTTGTACTCGGATCCGGGCGTATTCCAGACCTGGGCCTACTACTGGCTGTCCGGGACGTGCTTGCCACACATCGACTCTGCCTCACGCTCCGCTCCGACCATGCCTGAGTCATCGCTGATGTCGGCGTAAGACGCAACGCAACGCATCGACTCATCTGCCTTCGACGTCACACGGTGAAGTGTTTCAAACCTTGTGTAGTGCAGTGGGGGACTACGCTAAGCGTCAGACCTTGTCTTTCGAGAACGTATGTCGTGCTCGTACCTAAGGCAGTTCTTCGCTGTTGCCATGTAACACGCCAAGCTTCATTATCGTTTTTTTTGTGGCAATAAAGCCTTATAACTCAAGTTGCAAATGTCTTCGTCAGTCTCGACAACGATTATTTAAGTTGCCGTGATTACCCGAACCTTATCCTTCACAGTCATGACGTCTGTCTGTCTGGACGTCTGTCTTGACGCCTGTCTGGACGTCTGTCTTGAGGTCTGTCTGGACCTCTGACCGGACGTCTGTATTGACATCTGTCGGGACCTCTGACCGGATGTCTGTCTTGACGTCTGTCTGGACGTCTGTCTTGATGTCTGTCTCGACGTTTGTCTATCTGGACGTCTGTCTGGGCGTCTGTCCTGACGTCTGTCTTGACGTCTGTTTGTCTGGACGTCTGTCTTGACGTCTGTCTGTACGTCTCTCTTGACATCTGTCCGGACGTCTGGACGTCTGGACATCTTTCTGGACGTCTGTCTTGACGTCTGTCTGTATGGACGTCTGCTCTGACGTCTGTCTGTCTGGACGTCTGCCTTGACATCTGTCGCGACGTCTGTCATGACGTCTGTCTGTCAGGACGTCTGTCATGACGTCTGTCTGGACGTCTGTCTTGACGTCTGTATGGACGTCTGTCTGTATGGACATCTGTCCGGACGTCTGTCTTGACGTCTGTCTGGACGTCTGCCTTGATGTCTGCCTTGACGTCTGTTTGGAGGTCTGTCTGTATGGACGTCTGTCATGACGTCTGTCTGTCTGGACGTTTGTCTTGACGTCTGTGTGGACGTCTATCCTGACGTTTGTTTTACGTCTGTCTGGACCTCTGACTGGACGTCAATCTTGACATCTGTCTGGACGTTTGTCTGTCTTGACGTCTGTTTTGACATCTGTTTGTGTGGACCTCTGTCTTGACGTCTGTCTTGACGTCTGTTTGGACATCTGTCTGTATGGACATCTGCCTGGACGTCTGTCTTGACGTATGTCTTAACGTATGTCTATCTGGACATCTACCCTGACGTCTGTCTGTCTGGACGTCTGCGGCACGTCTGTCTTACGTCTGTCTTGACGTCTCTCAGTCTGGACATCTGTCTCTCTGGACGTCTGTCTGGACATCTGTCATGACGTCTGTCTTGACATATGTCTTGATGTCTGTCTGGATGTCTGTCTGGACGTCTGTCTTGACGTCTGTCTGTATGGACGTCTGTCCTGACGTCTGTCTGTCTGGACATCTGTCCTGACCTCTGTCTGTCTAAACATCTGTCCTGACGTCTGTCTGGACGTCTGTCTTGACGTCTGTCTGTCTTGGCGTCTGTCTGGACGTCTGTCTGTATGGACGTCTTTCTTGACGTTTGTCTGTCTGGACGTCTGTCTTGACATCTGTCTCGACGTCTGTCTTGACGTCTGTCTGTCTGGACGTCTGTCTGGACGTCTCTCTTGACGTCTGTCTGTCTTGACGTCTGTCTTGATGTCTGTCTTGACGTCTGTCTGGACGTCTCTCTGTATGAACGTCTGTCTGCCTTTATGTCTGTCTGGACGTTTGTCTTTATGGACATCAGCCTTTATGTCTGTCTTGACATCTGTCTGTCTGGATGTCTGTTCGTATGGACATCTGTCTGGACGTCTGTCTTGACGTCTGTCATGACGTCTGTCTGTCTGGACGTCTGTCTTGACGTCTGTCTGGATGTCTGTCTAGACGTCTGTCTGGACGTCTGTCTGTATGGACGTCTGCCTGTATGGACGTCTGTCTTGACGTCTGTCTGTCTGGACGTCTGTATTGACATCTGTCTTGACGTCTGTCTAGACGTCTGTCTGTATGGATGTCTGTCATGATGTCTGTCTGTCTGGATGTCTCTCTTGACGTCTGTCCAGACGTTTGTCTTGACGTCTGTCTGGACCTCTGACCGGACGTCTGTCTGCCTGGGCGTCTGCCTGATCGTCTGTCTTGACGTCTGTCTGGACGTCTGTCCTGACGTCTGTCTGTTATGACGTCCTTCTGGACGTCTGTCTTACTGTCTGTCTGTCTTGACGTCTGTATGGACGTCTATCTTGACGTCTGTCTGTCCGGACGTCTGTCTTGACGTATGTCTGTATGGACGTTTGTCTTGACGTCTGTCCGGACGTCTGTCTGGACGCCTGGACATCTGTCTGGACGTCTCTCTTGACGTCTGTCGTTCTGGACATCTGTCTTGACGTCTGTCTGTCTGGACGTCTGCCCTGACGTCTGCCTGTCTGGACGTCTGCCTTGACGTCTGTCTTGACGTCTGTCTGTACGTCTGTCTGTACGTCTGTCATGACGTCTGTCTGGACGTCTGTCTTGACGTCTGTCTGGACGTCTGTCTTGACGTCTGTCTGTCTTGACGTCTGTCTGGACGTCTGTCTGTATGGACATCTTTCTTGACGTTTGTCTGTCTTGACGTCTATCTGTCTGGACATCTGGCTGGACGTCTGTCTGTATGGACGTCTTTCTTTACATTTGTCTGTCTTGACGTCTGTCTGTCTGGACGTCTATCTGGACGTCTGTCTTGACGTCTTTATTGACGTCTGTCTGTCTGGACGTCTGTATTGACGTCTGTCTTGACGTCTGTGTGGACATCTATCTTGACATCTGTCTGTCTGGACGTCTGTCTTTCTTGACGTCTGTCTTGATGTCTGTCTTGACGTCTGTCTTGACGTCTCTCTGTATGGACGTCTGTCTGTCTGGACGTCTGCCTGGACGTTTGTCTGTATGGACGTCAGTGTTGACGTCTGTCTTGACATCTGTCTGTCTAGACATCTGTCTTGACGTCTGTCTGGACGTCTGTCTGTACGGACGTCTGTCTGGACGTCTGTCTGTATAGACGTCTGTCTTGACGTCTGTCAGGATGTCTGTCTGTCTGGACGTCTGTCTGGACATCTGTCTTGACGTCTGTTTGAACGTCTGTCTGTATGGACATCTGTCTTGACGTCTGGCTGTCTGGACGTCTGTCTGGACGTCTGGACATCTGTCTGGACATCTGTCTTGATGTCTGTCTGGACGTCTGTCTTGACGTCTGTCTTGATGTCTGTCAGTCTTGACATCTGTCTTGATGTCTGTCTTGATGTCTGTCGTCTCTCTGTATGGACATCTGTCTGCCTTGACGTCTTTCTGGACGTTTGTCTGTATGGACATCAGTCTTTATGTCTGTCTTGACATCTGTCTGTCTGGACGTCTGTCTGTATGGACGTCTGTCTGGACGTCTGTCTGTATGGACGTCTGTCTGGACGTCTGTCTGTATGGACGTCTGTCTTGACGTCTGTCATGACGTCTGTCTGTCTGGACGTCTGTCTTGACGCCTGTCTTGACGTCTGTCTTGAGGTCTGTCTGGACCTCTGACCGGACGTCTGTCTTGACATCTGTCGGGACCTCTGACCGGACGTCTATCTGGACGTCTGTGTGGGCGTCTGTCCTGACGTCTGTCCTGACGTCTGTCTTGACGTCTGTCTGTATGAACGTCTGCCCTGACGTCTGTCTGTCTGGACGTCTGCCTTGACATCTTTCGCGACGTCTGTCTTGACGTCTGTCTGTCATGACGTCTGTCATGACATCTGTCTGGACGTCTGTCTTGACGTCTGTCTGGACGTCTGTCTGTATGGACGTCTGTCCGGACGTCTGTCTTGACGTCTGTCTGGACGTCTGCCTTGATGTCTGCCTTGACGTCTGTTTGGAGGTCTCTCTGTATGGACGTCTGTCATGACGTCTGTCTGACTGGATGTCTGTCTGGACGTTTGTCTTGACGTCTGTGTGGACGTCTATCCTGACATTTGTTTTACGTCTGTCTGGACCTCTGACTGGACGTCTATCTTGACATCTGTCTGGACGTTTGTCTGTCTTGACGTCTGTCTGGGCGTCTGTGTTGACGTCTGTTTTGACATCTGTTTGTGTGGACCTCTATCTTACGTCTGTCTTGACGTCTGTTTGGACATCTGTCTGTATGGACATCTGCCTGGACGTCTGCGGCACGTCTGTCTTACGTCTGTCTTGACGTCTGTCTGTACGTCTGTCATGACGTCTGTCTGGACGTCTGTCTTGACGTCTGTGTGGATGTATGTCCTGACGTTTGTCTTGACGTCTGTCTGGACGTTTGTCCGTCGACGTCTGTCTGGGAGTCTGTCTTGACGTCTGTCTTGATGTCTGTTTGTCTGGACGTCTGTCTGGCTGGAGGTCTGTCTGGATGTCTGTCATAACGTCTGTCTTTACATCTGTCTTGATGTCTGTCTGGACGTCTGTCTTGAAGTCTGTCTGCCATGACGTCTGTCTGTCTGGATGTCTGTCCTGATGTCTGTCTGTCTAGACGTCTGTCCGGACCTCTGTCTGTCTAATCATCTGTCTTGACGTCTGTCTGGACATCTGTCTTGACATCTGTCTGGACGTCTTTGTTGACGTTTGTCTGTCTGGACGTCTCTCGTGACGTCTGTCTTGAAGTCGATCTGCCTGGACGTCTGTCTGGACATCTGTCCTGACGTCTCTCTTGACGTCTGTCTGTCTGGATGTATGTCTTGACATCTGTCTGTCTGGACGTCTGTTTTGACGTCTGTCTGTCTGGACGTCTGTCTGGACATCTGGCTTGACGTCTGTCTGTCTGGACGTCTGTCTTGACGTCAGTCTTGACGTCTGTCTGGACGTCTGCCTGTATGGTCGTCTGTATGGACGTCTGTCTGTCTTGACGTCTGTCTGGACATCTGTCTTGACGTCTGTCTGTCTTGATGTCTGTCTTGACGTCTGTCTGGGCGTCTCTCTGTGTGGACGTCTGTCTGTCTGGACGTCTGTCTGGACGTTTGTCTGTCTGGACGTCTGTCTGGGCGTCTGTCCTGCCGTCTGTCTTGACGTCTGTTTGTCTGAACGTCTGTCTTGACGTCTGTCTGTCTTGACGTCTGTCTAGACATCTGTCTTGACGTCTGTCTGTCTTGACGTCTGTCTGGACGTCTGTCTGTATGGACGTCTGTCTGGAAGTCTGCATTAACATCTGTCTGTCTGGACGTCTGTCTTGACGTCTGTGTCTGGACGTTTGTCTGTCTTGACGTCTGTCTGTCTGGACGTCTGTCTTGACGTATGTCTTGACATCTGTCTGGACGTCTCTCTGTATGGACGTCTGTCTGTCTGGACGTCTGTCTGGACGTTTGTCTGTATGGACGTCCGTCTTGACATCTGTCTTGACATCTGTCTGTCTAGACGTCTGTCTTGAGGTCTGTCTTGACGTCGGTCTTGACGTCTGTCAAGACGTCTGTCTGTCTGTCTGGACGTCTGTCTTGACGTCTGTCTTGACGTCTTTCTGTAAGGACGTCTGCCTGTATGGACGTCTGCCTTGACGTCTGTCTGTCTGGACGTCTGTCCTGATGTCTGTCTGGACGTCTCTCCTGACGTTTGTCCTGACGTCTGTCTGGACCTCTGACCGGACGTCTGTCTTGACGTCTGTCTTGACGTCTGTCTGGTCGTCTGTCTTGACGTCTGTCTTGACGTCGTTCTGGATGTCTGCCTGTCTGGACGTCTGCATCGACGTCTGTCGGGATGTCTGTCTTGACGTCAGTCCTGATGTCTGTCTGTCTGGACGTCTGTCATGACGTCTGTGCAGACGTGTGTCATGAAGTTTGAATTGACGTCTGTCTGGAACTCTGACCGGACGTCTGTCTTGACGTCTGTCTGGATTTTGTCTGTGTGGACGTCTGTCTGGGCGTCTGTCTTGACGTCTGTCTGTCTTGACGTCTGTCCCGACGTCTGTCTTTCTTGACGTCTGTCTTGACGTCTGTCTGTATGGATGTCTGTCTGGACATCTGCCTTGACGTCTGCCTTAA
This sequence comes from Rhipicephalus annulatus, assembly GCA_013436015.1. Taxonomy (NCBI): domain Eukaryota; kingdom Metazoa; phylum Arthropoda; class Arachnida; order Ixodida; family Ixodidae; genus Rhipicephalus; species Rhipicephalus annulatus. Next base: position 176,273 of record WOVY01009791.1, read on the forward strand.
TGTCTGTCTGTCTGGACGTCTGTCTGTATGAACGTCTCTCTGGACGTCTGTCTTGACGTATGTCTTGACGTCTTTCTGTCTGGACGTCTGTCTTGACGTCTGTCGGGACGTCTGTCTGGACGCCATGACGTCTGTCCTGACATCTGTCTTGATGTCTGTCTGGACGTCTGTCTGGGCGTCTGTCTGGACGTCTGTCTTGACGTCTGTCTGTCATGATGTATGTCTGTCTGGACGTCTGTCCTGACGTCTGTCTGTCTGGACGTCTGTCCTGACCTCTGTCTTTCTAAACCTCTGTCTTGACGTCTGTCTGGACGTCTGTCTGGACATCTGTCCTGACGTCTGTCTGGATGTCTGTCTTGACATCTGTCTGTCTGGACGTCTGTCTGTCTTGACGTCTGTTTTGATGTCTGTCTTGACGTCTGTCTGGACGTCTCTCTGTATGGACGTCTGTCTGTCTTGATGTCTGTCTGGACGTCTGCCTGTAAGGACGTCTGTCTTGACGTCTGTCTGGATGTCTGCCTTGACGTCTGTCCGGACGTCTGTCTGGACGTCTGGACATCTGTCTGGACGTCGGGACATCTATCTGGACGTCTGTCTTGACGTCTGTCTGGACGTCTGTCCTGACGTCTGCCTGGGCGTCTCTCTTGACGTCTGCCTGTCCGGACGTCTGTCTGGACGTGTGTTATGACGTCTTTTTGGGCGTCTGTATGAACGTCTGTCTGTATGGACGTCTGTCCTGACGTCTGTCTGTCTGGATGTCTGTCCTGACCTCTGTCTTGACGTCTGTCTGGATGTCTGTCTTGACATCTGTCTGTCTGGACGTCTGTCTGTCTTGACGTCTGTTTTGATGTCTGTCTTGACGTCTGTCTGGACGTCTCTCTGTATGGACGTCTGTCTGTCTTGGCGTCCGTCTGGACGTTTGTCTGTATGGATGTCAGTCTTGACGTCTGTCTTGACATCTGTCTGTCTAGACGTCTGTCAGGACGTCTGTCTGGATGGCTGTCTGTATGTACGTCTGTCTGGACGTCTGTCTGTATGGACGTCTGCCTGTATGGACGTCTGTCTTGACGTCTGTCTGTCTGGACCTCTGTATTGACATCTGTCTGGACGTCTGTCTTGACGTTTGGCCTGACGTCTGTCTAGTTCTCTGACCACACATCTGTCTTGACGTCTGTCTGGCTGGACGTCTGTCTGAGCATCTGTCTTGACGTCTGTCTTGACGTCTGTCATGACGTCAGTCTGTCTGGACGTCTGTCTGGACGTCTGTCTGTATGGAAGTCTGCCTGTATGGATGTCTGTCTTGACGTCTGTCTGTCTGGACGTCTGTCTGGACGTCTGTATTGACGTCTGTCTGGACGTCTGTCTTGAGGTCTGTCTGGACGTCTGTCTTGACGTTTGTCCTGGCGTCTGTCTAGTTCTCTGACCAGACATCTGTCTTGACGTCTGTCTGGCTGGACATCTGTCTGAGCATCTGTCTTGACATCTGTCTTGACATCTGTGTTGACGCCTGTCTGGACGTCTGTCCTGACGTCTGTCTGTTATGACGTCTGTCTGGACGTCTGTCTTGACGTCTGTCTGTCTTGACGTCTGTCTGAACGTCTATCTTGACGTCTGTCTGTCTGGACATCTGTCTTGACGTATGTCTGTATGGACGTCTGTCTTGACATTTGTCTTGACGTTTGTCCGGACATCTGTCTGGACGTCTGGACATCTGTCTGGACGTCTGTCCTGACGTCTGTCTGGACCTCTGTCTTGACGTCTGTCATTCTGGACACCTGTCTTGACATCTGTCTGTCTGGATGTTTGCCCTGACGTCTGCCTGTCTGGACGTCTGCCTTGAAGTCTGTCGGGACATCTCTCTTGACGTCTGTCTTGACGTCTGTCTGTCTGGACGTCTGCATTAATGTCTGTCAGGACGTCTGTCTTGACGTCTGTCCTGATGTCTGTCTGTCTGGACGTCTGTCATGACGTCTGTCTGGACGCCTGGCTTGACGTCTGTATGTATGGACGTCTGTCTGGACGTCTGTCTGTCTGCCTTGACGTCTGTCTGTCTGGAAATCTGTCTTGACGTCTGTCTGTCAGGACACCTGTCTGGACGTCTGTCTGTCTTGACGTCTGTCTGTCTGGACGTCTGCCTTGACGTCTGTCTGGAGGTCTGTCTGTATGGACGTCGGTAATGAAGTCTGTGTGTCTGGACATCTGTCTTGACGTCTGTGTGGACGTATGTCCTGACGTTTGTCTTGACATCTGTCTGGACGTCTGTCTTGACGTCTGTCTGGACGTTTGTCCATCGACGTCTGTCTGGGAGTCTGTCTTGACGTCTGTCTTGACGTCTGTTTGTCTGGACGTCTGTCTTGACGTCTGTCTGTCTTGACGTCTGTCTGGACGTCTGTCTGGACGTTTGTCTGTCTGGACGTCTGTATGGGCGTTTGTCCTGACGTCTCTCCTGACGTCTGTTTGTCTGGATGTCTGTCTTTACGTCTGTCGAGACATCTGTCTTGACGTCTGTCTGGACGTCTGTCTGTATGGACGTTTGTCTGGACGTCTGCCTTAACGCCTGTCTGTCTGGACGTTTGTCTGTCTTGACGTCTGTCTGTCTGGACGTCTGTCTTGACGTATGTCTTGACATCTGTCTGGACGCCTCTCTGTATGGACGTCTGTCTGTCTGGACGTCTGTCTGGACGTTTGTCTGTATGGACGTCCGTCTTGACGTCTGTCTTGACGTCTGTCTGGACCTCTGACCGGACGTCTCTCTTGACGTCTGTCTTGACGTCTGTCTGTCTGGTCGTCTGTCTGGTCGTCTGTCTTGACGTCTGTCTTGACGTCTGTCTGGATCTCTGCCCTGACGTCTGTCTGTCTGGACGTCTGCATCGACGTCTGTCGTTATGTCTGTCTTGACATCAGTCCTGATGTCTGTCTGTCTGGACGTCTGTCATGACGTCTGTGCGGACGTGTGTCCTGAAGTTTGTCTTGACGTCTGTCTGGAACTCTGACCGGACGTCTGTCTGGACGTCTGTCTGGACGTCTGTCTGGGCGTCTGTCATGACGTCTGTCTGTATGGACGTCTGTCTGGACATCTGCCTTGACGTCTGCCTTAATGTCTGTCTGTCTGGACGTCTGTCTGTCTGAACGTCTGTCTTGACGTATGTCTTAACGTCTGTCTTGACGTCTGTCAGTCTGGACATCTGTCTGTCTGGACGTCTGTCTGGACGCCTGTCTGTGGACGCCTGTGGACGCCTGTCTGGACGCCATGACGCCAGTCTGGACGCCATGACGTCTGTCTTGACATCTGTCTTGATGTCTGTCTGGACGTCTGTCTTGACGTCTGTCTGTCATGACGTATGTCTGTCTGGACGTCTGTCCTGACGTCTGTCTGTCTGGACGTCTGTCCTGACCTCTGTCTTTCTACCTCTGTCTTGACGTCTGTCTGGACGGATGTCTTGACGTCTGTCTGTCTGGACATCTGTCTTGACGTCTGTCTGGATGTCTGTCTTGACATCTGTCTGTCTGGACGTCTGTCTGTCTTGACGTCTGTTTTGATGTCTGTCTTGACGTCTGTCTGGACGTCTCTCTGTATGGACGTCCGTCTGTCTTGGCATCTGTCTGGACGTTTGTCTGTATGGATTTCAGTCTTGACGTCTGTCTTGACATCTGTCTGTCTAGACGTCTGTCAGGACGTCTGTCTGTCTGTATGTACGTCTGTCTTGGCGTCTGTCATGATGTCTGTCTTTCTGGACGTCTGTCTGTATGGACGTCTGTCTTGACGTCTGCCTGTATGGACGTCTGTCTGGACGTCTGTCCTGACGTTTGTCTTGACGTCTGTCTGAACCTCTGACCGGACGTCTGTCTGGACGTCTGTCTTGACGTCTGTCTGGACGTCTGTCTTGACGTCTGTCTGGACGTTTGTCTGTCTTGACGTCTGTCTCTGTATGGACGTTTGTCTGGACGTCTGCCTTAACGCCTGTCTGTCTGGACGTTTGTCTGTCTTGACGTCTGTCTGTCTGGACGTCTGTCTTGACGTATGTCTTGACATCTGTCTGGACGTCTCTCTGTATGGACGTCTGTCTGTCTGGACGTCTGTCTGGACGTCTGTCTGTATGGACAATCGTCTTGACGTCTGTCTTGACATCTGTCTGTCTAGGCGTCTGTCTTGACGTCTGTCTTGACGTCGGTCTTGACGTCTGACTGGACGTCTGTCTGTCTGGACGTCTGTCTTGACGTCTGTCTTGACGTCTTCCTGTAAGGACGTCTGCCTGTATGGACGTCTGCCTTGACGTCTGTCTGTCTGGACGTCTGTCTTGACGTCTGTCTGGACATCTGTCCTGACGTTTGTCTTGACGTCTGTCTGGACCTCTGACCGGACGTCTCTCTTGACGTCTGTCTGTCTGGTCGTCTGTCTTGACGTCTGTCTTGACGTCTGTCTGGATGTCGGCCCTGACGTCTGTCTGTCTGGACGTCTGCATCGACGTCTGTCGTTATGTCTGTCTTGACATCAGTCCTGATGTCTGTCTGTCTGGACGTCTGTCATAACGTCTGTGCGGACGTGTGTCCTGAAGTTTGTCTTCACGTCTGTCTGGAACTCTGACCGGACGTCTGTCTGGACGTTTGTCTGTCTGGACGTCTGTCTGGGCGTCTGTCTTGACGTCTGTCTGTCTTAATGTCTATCCCTACGTCTGTCTGTCTTGACGTCTGTCTGTATGGACGTCTGTCTGGACATCTGCCTTGACGCCTGCCTTAATGTCTGTCTGTCTGGACGTCTGTCTGTCTGAACGTCTGTCTTGACGTATGTCTTGACGTCTGTCTGTCTGGACGTCTGTCTTGACGTCTGTCGGGACGTCTGTCTTGACGTCTGTCTTGACGTCTGTCAGTCTGGACATCTGTCTGTCTGGGCGTCTGTCTGTATATCTGCCTTGACGTCTGTCTGGACGTCCGTCTGGACGTCTTTGTTGACATCTGTCTGGACGTCTGTCTTGACATCTGTCTTGACGTCTGTCTTGACGTTTCTCTTTTGGACGTCTGTCTTGACATTTGTCTTGACGTCTGTCTGTGTGGATGTCTGTCTTGACGTCTGTGTTGACGTCTGTTTGTCTTGTCGTCTGTCTCTATGAACGTCTGTCTGGACGCCTGTCTGTCTGGACGTCTGTCTACACGTCTGTCTTGACGTCTGTCTTGACATCTGTCTGGCAGTCTGTCAATCCTGACGTCTGTCTGGACGTCTGTCTGTCTGGAGGTCTGTCTTGACGTCCGCCTGGGCGTCTGTCTTGCGTCTGTCTGTCTGGACGTTTGTTTGGACGTCTGTCTTGACGTCTTTCTGGACATCTGAATGAACGTCTGTCTGCAAGGACGTCTGTCATGACGTTTGTCTTGGACGTCTGGACATCTGTCTGGACGTCTATCTCTCTGGATGTCTGTCTGTCTGGACGTCTGTGTGGACGTCTTACTTGACGTCTGGCTTGACGTCTGTCTTGACGTCTGTCTTGACGTCTGTCTTGACGTCTGTCTGTCTGAACCTCTGTGTGGAAGTCTTACTTGACGTCTGTCTTGACGTCTGTCCGGACATGGTTGGAAGTCTGGACATCTGTCTGGACCGACAGACAGATGTCCAGACTGGATGTCTCTTCAGTCTGGACAGAGACAGAGACCTCCAGATGATGTCTGGAGGTCTCTGTATGGACGTCGGTCATGACGTCTGTCTGTCTGGACGTCTGTCTTGACGTCTGTGTGGATGTATGTCCTGACGTTTGTCTTGACGTCTGTCTGGACGTCTGTCTTGACGTCTGTCTTGACGTCTGTCTGGACGTTTGTCCGTAGACGTCTGTCTGGGAGTCTATCTTGACGTCTGTCTTGATATCTGTTTGTCTGGACGTCTGTCTGGCTGGACGTCTGTCTGGATGTCTGTCATAACGTCTGTCTTTACATCTGTCTTGATGTCTGTCTGGACGTCTGTCTGGACGTCTGTCTTGAAGTCTGTCTGCCATGACGTCTGTCTGTCTGGATGTCTGTCCTGATGTCTGTCTGTCTGGGCGTCTGTCCGGACCTCTGTCTGTCTAATCATCTGTCTTGACGTCTGTCTGGACGTCTGTCTTGACATCTGTCTGGACGTCTTTGTTGACGTTTGTCTGTCTGGACGTCTCTCGTGACGTCTGTCTTGAAGTCGATCTGCCTGGACGTCTGTCTGGACATCTGTCTTGATGTCTCTCTTGACGTCTGTCTGTCTGGACGTCTGTCTTGACATCTGTCTGTCTGGACGTCTGCTTTGACGTCTGTCTGTCTGGACGTCTGTCTGGACATCTGTCTTGACGTCTGTCTGTCTGGACGTCTGTCTTGACGTCAGTCTTGACGTCTGTCTGGACGTCTGTCTGGGCGTCTGTCCTGACGTCTGTCTTGACGTCTGTTTGTCTGGACGTCTGTCTTGACGTCTGTCTAGACATCTGTCTTGACGTCTGTCTGTCTTGACGTCTGTCTGGACGTCTGTCTGTATGGACGTCTGTCTGGAAGTCTGCATTAACATCTGTCTGTCTGGACGTCTGTCTTGACGTCTGTGTCTGGACGTTTGTCTGTCTTGACGTCTGTCTGTCTGGACGTCTGTCTTGACGTATGTCTTGACATCTGTCTGGACGTCTCTCTGTATGGACGTCTGTCTGTCTGGACGTCTGTCTGGACGTTTGTCTGTATGGACGTCCGTCTTGACATCTGTCTTGACATCTGTCTGTCTAGACGTCTGTCTTGAGGTCTGTCTTGACGTCGGTCTTGACGTCTGTCAGGACGTCTGTCTGTCTGTCTGGACGTCTGTCTTGACGTCTGTCTTGATGTCTGTCTTGACGGCTTTCTGTAAGGACGTCTGCCTGTATGGACGTCTGCCTTGACGTCTGTCTGTCTGGACGTCTGTCTTGATGTCTGTCTGGACGTCTGTCCTGACGTTTGTTCTGACGTCTGTCTGGACCTCTGACCGGACGTCTGTCTTGACGTCTGTCTTGACGTCTGTCTTGACGTCTGTCTGTCTGGTCGTCTGTCTGGTCGTCTGTCTTGACGTCTGTCTTGACGTCTGTCTGGATGTCTGCCTGTCTTGACGTCTGCATCGACGTCTGTCGGGATGTCTGTCTTGACGTCAGTCCTGATGTCTGTCTGTCTGGACGTCTGTCATGACGTCTGTGCAGACGTGTGTCATGAAGTTTGCCTTGACGTCTGTCTGGAACTCTGACCGGACGTCTGTCTTGACGTCTGTCTGGATTTTGTCTGTCTGGACGTCTGTCTGGGCGTCTGTCTTGACGTCTGTCTGTCTTGACGTCTGTCCCGACGTCTGTCTTTCTTGACGTCTGTCTGGACGTCTGTCTGTATGGATGTCTGTCTGGACATCTGCCTTGACGTCTGCCTTAATGTCTGTCTGTCTGGACGTCTGTCTGTATGAACGTCTCTCTGGGCGTCTGTCTTGACGTATGTCTTGACGTCTGTCTGTCTAGACGTCTGTCTTGACGTCTGTCGGGACGTCTGTCTGGACGCCATGACGTCTGTCCTGACATCTGTCTTGATGTCTGTCAGGACGTCTGTCTGGGCGTCTGTCTGGACGTCTGTCTTGACGTCTGTCTCTCATGACGTATGTCTGTCTGGACGTCTGTCCTGACGTCTGTCTGTCTGGACATCTGTCCTGACCTCTGTCTTTCTTTACCTCTGTCTTGACGTCTGTCTGGACGTCTGTCTTGACGTCTGCCTGTCTGGACATCTGTCTTGACGTCTGTCTGGATGTCTGTCTTGACATCTGTCTGTCTGGACGTCTGTCTGTCTTGACGTCTGTTTTGATGTCCGTCTTGACGTCTGTCTGGACGTCTCTCTGTATGGACGTCTGTCTGTCTTGGCATCTGTCTGGACGTTTGTATGGATTTCAGTCTTGACGTCTGTCAGGATGTCTGTCTGTATGGACGTCTGTCTGGATGTCTGTCTGTATGTACGTCTGTCTTGGTGTCTGTCATGATGTCTGTCTGTCTGGACGTCTGTCTGTATGGACGTCTGCCTGTATGGACGTCTGTCTTGACGTCTGTCTGTCTGGACGTCTGTCTGGACGTCTGTCTGGACGTCTGTATTGACGTCTGTCTGGACGTCTGTCTGGACGTCTGTCTGGACGTCTGTCTTGACGTTTGTCCTGACGTCTGTCTAGTTCTCTGACCAGACATCTGTCTTGACGTCTGTCTGGCTGGACGTCTGTCTGAGCATCTGTCTTGACACCTGCCTTGACGTCTATCTGGACGCCTGTCTGGACGTCTGTCCTGACGTCTGTCTGTTATGACGTCTGTCTGGACGTCTGTCTTAACGTCTGTCTGTCTTGACGTCTGTCGGGACGTCTGTCTTGACGTCTGCCTGGACGTCTGTTCTGACTTCTGCCTGGGCGTCTCTCTTGACGTTTGTCTGTCCGGACGTCTGTCTGGACGTGTGTTTTGACGTCTTTTTGGGCGTCTGTATGAACGTCTGTCTGTATGGACGTCTGTCTTGACGTTTGTCTTCACGTCTGTTCGGACGTCAGACTGGACGTCTGGACATCTGTCTGGACATCTGTCTTGACGTCTGTCTGGACGTCTGTCTTGACCTCTGTCTGTCCAGACTCCTGCACTGACGTCTGTCTGTCTGGACGTCTGTCTGAATGTCTGTCTGGACTTCTGTCGTGACGTCTGTCTTGACGTCTGTCTGGACATCTGTCCTGACGTTTATCTTGACGTCTGTCTGGACCTCTGACCGGGCGTCTGTCTGGACGTCTGTCAGGTCGGTTGTCTTGACGTTTGTCTTGACGTCTGTCCGGACGTGTGTCTGGACGTCTGGACATCTGTCTGGATGTCATGACGTCTGTCTGGATGTCTGTCTTGACATCTGTCTGTCTGGACGTCTGTCTGTCTTGACGTCTGTTTTGATGTCTGTCTTGACGTCTGTCTGAGCGTCTCTCTGTATGGACGGCTGTCTGTCTTAGCGTCTGTCTGGATGTCTGTCTGTATGGACGTCTGTCTTGGCGTCTGTCATGACATCTGTCTATCTGGACGTCTGTCTTGACGTTTGTCCTGACGTCTGTCTAGTTCTCTGACCAGACATCTGTCTTTCTGGGCGTCTGTATGAACGTCTGTCTGTATGGACGCCTGTCTTGACGTTTGTCTTCACGTCTGTTCGGACGTCTGTCTGGACGTCTCGACATCTGTCTGGACATCTGTCTTGACGTCTGTCTGGACGTCTGTCTTGACCTCTGTCTGTCCGGACTTCTGCACTGACGTCTGCCTGTCTGGACGTCTGTCTAGAGGTCTGTCTGGACGTCTGTCTGTATGGACGTCTGTCTGTGTCTGAACGTCTGTCTTGACGTCTGTCTGGACGTCTGTCTGTATGGACGTCTGCCTGTATGGACATCTGTCTTGACGTCTGTCTGTCTGGACGACTGTCTGTCTGGACGTCTGTTTGGACGTCTGTCTTGACATCTGTCTGGATGTCTGTCTGTATGAACGTCTGTCTGGACATCTGCCTTGACGTCTGTCTTGACGTCTGTCTGTCTGGACGTCTGTCTTGATGTCTGTCTGTCTGGACGTCTGTCTGTCTTGACGTCCGTCTGGACGTCTTTGTTGACGTATGTCTGGACGTCTGTCTGTCTTGACGTCTGTTTGGACGTCTGTCCTGCGTCTGTCTTGACGTCTGTCTGTCTGGACATCTGTCTTGACATCTGTCTGGATGTCTGTCTTAACATCTGTCTGTCTGGACGTCTGTCTGTCTTGACGTCTGTTTTGATGTCTGTCTTGACGTCTGTCTGGACGTCTCTCTGTATGGACGTCTGTCTGTCTTGGCGTCTGTCTGGATGTCTGTCTAGTTCTCTGACCAGACATCTGTCTTTCTGGGCGTCTGTCTGGACGTCTGTCTGTATGGACGTCTGTCTTGACGTCTGTCTGTCTGGACGTCTGTATTGACGTCTGTCTGGACGTCTGTCTGGACGTCTGTCTTGACGTTTGTCCTGACGTCTGTCTAGTTCTCTGACCAGACATCTGTCTTTCTGGGCGTCTGTATGAACGTCTGTCTGTATGGACGTCTGTCTTGACATTTGTCTTCACGTCTGTTTGGACGTGTCTGGACGTCTGGACATCTGTCTGGACGTCTGTCTGGATGTCTGTCTGGACGTCTGTCGTGACGTCTGTCGAGACGACTGTCTTGACGTAAGTCTTGATGTCTGTCAGTCTGGACGTCTGTTTGTCTGGACGTCTGTCTGGACGTCTGTCATAACGTCTGTCTTGACATCTGTCTTGATGTCTGTCTGGACGTCTGTCTTGAAGTCTGTCTGTCATGACGTCTGTCTGTCTGGACGTCTGTCTGGATCTCTGTCTGGACGTCTGTCTGTATGGACGTCTGTATTGACGTCTGTCTGTCTTGACGTGTGTCTTGACGTCTGTCTGTCTGGACGTCTGTGTGGACGTCTGTCTTGATGTCTGTCTGTATTGACGTCTGTCTCGACGTCTGTATGTCTGGATGTCTGTCTGTACGGACGCCTGTCTGGACGCCTGTCTGTCTGGACGTCTGTCTTGACATCTGTATTGACGTCTGTCTAGACGTCTGTCTGGACGTTTGTCAGTCCTGACGTTTGTCTGGACGTCTGTCTTGACGTCTGCCTGAACGTCTGTTCTGACATCTGCCTGGGCGTCTGTATTGACGTCTGTTGGTCTAGACGTCTGTCTGGACGCCTGTCTTGACGTCTTTCTGGACGTCTGTATGAACGTCTGTCTGTATGGACGTGTGTCTTGACGTTTGACTGTCTTTACGTCTGTCTTGACGTCTGCCTGGACATCTGTCCTGACGTTTGTCTTGACGTCTGATTGAACCTCTGACCGGACGTCTGTCTTGACGTCTGTCTTGACGTCTGTCTGGACGTTTGTCTGTCTGGACCTCTGTCTGGAGGTCTGTCTGGGTGTCTGTCTTGACGTTTGTCTTGACGTCTGTTTGTCTGGACGTCTGCCTTGACGTCTGTCTGTCTTGACGTCTGTGTGAACGTCTGTCTTGACGTCTGCCTGGACGTTTGTCTTCACATATGTCTTAACGTCTGTCTGTCTGGACGTCTTTCCTGACGTCTGTCTGTCTGGACGTCTGCCTTGACGTCTGTCAGGACGTCTGTCTTCACGTCTGTCTTGATGTCTGCCAGTCTGGACCTCTGTCTGGCTGGAGGTCTGTCTGGACGTCTGTCATAACGTCTGTCTTTACATATGTCTTGATATCTGTCTGGACGTCTGTCTGGACGTCTGTCTTGAAGTCTGTCTGTCATGACGTCTGTCGGTCTGGATGCCTGTCCTGATGTCTGTCTGTCTGGACGTCTGTACTGACCTCTGTCTGTCTAAACATCTGTCTTGAGGTCTGTCTGGACGTCTGTCTTGACGTCTGTCTGTCTTGACGACTGTCTGGACGTCTGTCTGTATGGACGTCTTTGTTGACGTTTGTCTGTCTGGACGTCTGTCTTGATGTCGGTCTGTCTGGACGTCTGTCTGGACATCTGTCTTGACGTCTGTCTTGACGTCTGTCTGTCTGGACGTCTGTCTGGAAGTCTGTATTGATGTCTGTCTGGACATCTGGTTTGACATCACTCTGTCTTGATGTCTGTCCTTGACGTCTGTCTTGATGTCTGTCTTGACGTCTGTCTGGACGTCTCTCTGTGTGGACGTCTGTCTGTCTGGACGTTTGTCTGTATGGACGTCTGTCTGGGCGTCTGTCTTGATTTCTGTCTTGACGTCTGTTTGTGTGGACGTCTGTCTTGACGTCTGTCTGGACATCTGTCTGTATGGACGTCTGTCTGGACGTCTGCCTTAACGGCTGTCTGTCTGGTCATCTGTCTTGACGTCTGTGTCTCGACGTCTGTCTGTCTTGACGTCTGTCTGTCTGGACGTCTGTCTTGACGTATGTCTTGACGTCTGTCTGGAGGTCTCTCTGTATGGACGTCTGTATGTCTGGACGTCTGTCTGTACGTTTTTCTGTATGGACGTCTGTATGTCTGGACGTCTGTCTGTACGTTTTTCTGTATGGACGTCAGTCTTCACGTCTGTCTTGACATCTGTCTGTCTAGACGTCTATCTTGACGTCTGTCTGGACGTCTGTCTGTATGGACGTCTGTATTGACGTCTGTCTGTCTGGACGTCTGTCTGGACGTCTGTATTGACGTCTGTCTGTCTTGACGTCTGTCTTGACGTCTGTTTGTCCTGATGCTGTCTGGACGTCTGTCTATATGGACGTCTGTCTGGACGTCTGCCTTGATGTCTGCCTTAAGGTCTGTCTGTCTGGACGTCTGTCTGTCTTGACGTCTGTGTGAACGTCTGTCTTGACGTCTGCCTGGACATCTGTCTTGACATATGTCTTGACGTCTGCCTGTCTGGACGTCTGCCTTGACGTATCTCAGGACGTCTGTCTTCATGTCTGTCTTGATGTCTGCCAGGCTGGACCTCTGTCTGGCTGGAGGTCTGTCTGGACGTCTGTCATAACGTCAGTCTTTACATATGTCTTGATGTCTGTCTGGACGTCTGTCTGGACGTCTGTCTTGAAGTCTGTCTGTCATGACGTCTGTCTGTCTGGACGTCTGTCCTGATGTCTGTCCGTCTGGACGTCTGTCCTGACCTCTGTCTGTCTAAACATCTGTCTTGACGTCTGTCCGGACGTCTCTCTTCACGTCTGTCTGGACGTCTGTCTGTATGGACGTCTTCGTTGACGTTTGTCTGTCTGGAGGTCTGTCGTGACGTCTGTATGGACGTCTGTCTTGATGTTGGTCTGCCTGGACGTCTGTCTGGACATCTGTCCTGACACCTGTCTTGACATCTGTCTGTCTGGACGTCTGTCTTGACGTCTCTCTGTGTGGACGTCTGTCTGTCTGGACGTCTGTCTGGGCGTCTGTCTTGACATCTGTCTTGACGTCTGTTTGTGTGGACGTCTGTCTTGGCGTCTGTCTGTCTTGACATCTGTCTAGACATCTGTCTTGATGTCTGTCTGTATGGATGTCTGTCTGGACGTCTGCCTTAAGGTCTGTCTGTCTGGTCGTCTGTCTCACATCTGTGTCTCGACGTCTGTCTGTCTGGACGTCTGTCTTGACGTATGTCTTGACGTCTGTTTGGGGTCTCTCTCTATGGACATCTGTCTGTCTGGACGTCTGTATGAACGTCAGTCTTCACGTCTGTCTGGACGTCTGTCTGTATGGACGTCTGTATTGACGTCTGTCTGGACGTCTGTCTGGACGTCTGTCTGGAAGTCTGTCTTGACGTCTGTCTGGACATCAGTCTTGGTATCAGTCTGTCTTAACGTCTGTCTTTCTTGACGTCTGTCTTGATGTCTGTCTTGACGTCTGTCTGGACGTCTCTCTGTATGGACGTCTGTATTGACGTCTGTCTGTCTGGACGTCTGTCTGGGCGTCTGTCTTGACTTGTCTGGACGTCTGTCTTGACGTCTGTCTAGATGTCTGTCTTGACGTCTGTGTGTCTTGACGTCTGTCTAGACGTCTCTCTGTATGGACCTCTGTCTGGACGTCTGCCTCAACGTCTGCCTGTCTGGACGTCTGTCTTGACGTCTGTCTGTCTAGACGTCTGCCTTGACGACTGTCTTGACGTCTGTCTGGACGTCTCTTTGTATAGACGTCTGTCTGTCTGGACGTCTGTCTGGACGTTTGTCTGTATGGACGTCAGTCTTGACGTCTATCTTGACATCTGTCTGTCTAGACGTCTGTCTGGACGTCTGTCTGTATGGACGTCTGTCCGGACGTCTCTCTGTACGGACGTCTGTCTTGACGTTGGTCTTGACGTCTGTCTTGACGTCTGTCTGTTTGGACGTCTATATTGACGTCTGTATGGACGTCTGTCTTGACGTCTGTCTGGACGTCTCTCTGTATGGACGTCTGTCATGACGTCTGTCTGTCTGGACCTCTGACCGGACGTCTGTCTTGACGTCTGTCTGGATGTCTGTCTGTCTGGTCGTCTGTCTCGTCGTCTGTCTTGACGTCTGTCTGGACGTCTGTCTTAACGTCTGTCTGTCTGGACGTCTGTCTTGACGTGTGTCTGTATGGACGTCTGTCTTGACGTTTGTCTTGATGTCTGTCCGGACGTCCGTCTGGATGTCTGTCTGTCTGAACGTCTGTCATGAGTCTGTGTGGACGTCTGTCCTGATGTTTGTCTTGACGTCTGTCTGGACCTCTGACCGGACGTCTGTCTTGACGTCTGTCTGGACGTTTGTCTGTCTGGACGTCTGTCTGGGCGTCTGTCTTGACGTCTGTTTTGACGTCTGTTTTTCTTGACGTCTGTCCTGACATCTGTCTGTCTTGATGTCTCTCTGGACGTCTGTCTGTATGGACGTCTGTCTGGACATCTGCCTTGACGTCTGCCTTAACGTCTGTCTGTCTCGACGTCTGTCTTGACGTCTGTCTGTCTGGACGTCTCTCTGGACGTCTGTCTTGACGTCTGCCTGGACGTCTGTCTTGACGTTTGTCTGTCTGGACGTCTGCCTTGACGTCTGTCGGGACGTCTGTCTTGACGTCTGTCAGTCTGGACATCTGTCTGTCTGGACGTCTATCTGGATGTCTGTCATGACGTCTGTCTTGACGTCTGTCTGTCATGACGTCTGTCTGTCTGGACATCTGTCTGAACGTCTGTCTTGACGTCTGTCTTGACGTCTGTCTGTGAGAACGTCTGTCCTGCGTCTGTCTTGACGTCTGTCTGACGTCTGTCTTGACATCTGTCTGTCTGGACGTCTGTCTGTCTTGACGTCTGTCTTAATGTCTGTCTTGACGTCTGTCTGGACGTCTCTCTGTATGAACGTCTCTCTGTCTTGACGTCTGTCTGGACGTTTGTCTGTATGGATGTCAGCCTTGACATCTGTCTTGACATCTGTGTGTCTAGACGTCTGTCTGGACGTCTGCCTGGACGTCTGTCTGGACGTCTGTCTGTATACACGTCTGTCTGGATGTCTGTCTGTATGGACGTCTGCCTTGATGTCTGTCTTGACGTCTGTCATGACGTCTGTCTGTCTGGACGACTGTCTTGAAGTCTGTCTGGACGTCTGTCTGTATTGTAACGGGGAGCAGGCGTCTCAAAAATGCCTTTACTTTTGGTAAACAGGCAGGCATACAATATGGAGCCCGGTCTGCACGAGCTCGCGCTAAACATCGTCCTCTTTTCTAGAATGTTCATTTGTGGCGCCCCGTAGCATCACCCCCGGCGGCGAAGGCACCGTATCGGTGCTTGGTTGGTCTGAGTAAAATCGTTTCAGCCGAGTGACGTGAACAACGTCAGAACACGATCGCGCGCTGGTGGCGTTAAGAGGTTCAATTTCATATGTCACTTCGTGGACTTGCCGCACCACACGGTACGGGCCCGAGTACGGTGAAGTAAGCTTTTCGCACAGGTCATTTCGCCACGACGGCGTCCAGGGAAGGACTGCGTCACCTTGACTGAAGTGGACATCACGATGGCACGCGTTGTAGACCTGTCGTTGTCGTTCCTGCGAATCGCTCAGACGCTGCCGAGCAATCTCACGTGCCTCTAGAGCTCTAGAAATCACATCACGGGCATATTCTGACGTGTGGCTAACGGCAGGAAGGAGCGTGTCGAAAGGCAACGTAGCTTCTCATCCATACAGGAGGAAAAATGGCGAGAAACCTGCAGTGTCATGCCGAGACATAATATAGGCGAATGTTACAAATGAAAGGGGCGGTGTCCCAGTCACGATGGTCGGAAGAAACATACATGGCGAGCATGTCCGTGATGGTTCTATTTAGCCGCTCCGTGAGCCCGTTGGTTTGAGGATGATGCGCAGTTGTGAACTTTTGCTTTGTAGCGCAAGAGTGCAATATTGTCACGGGCTAAGTAGATGCCTGAGGACGACAACGTCGAAGTGCTGAACGGGAACGTGCTCGGACTGCAGCAGCGTCGTACGCATTAGCTCGCCAGTATATTCGCCAGTACACATTTGTTCACCAGTGTATACTTTATTCCCCCGTAACATCATTGGTGGAGGTGCAGGGTAGTCCCGTTACCCAGTCGATCCCCCTGACACTAGGGAAGATGAGCAAGAGGCCCTCGTTCTTTTAATTACCGACTTCACCGACATAGCTGCTGAACAACGCCGCGACCCCTCTTTGCGTGCTATTATCAATGGTCTACACTCTCCCCACCCTGACCACTCCTTACAACTGTTCGTTCTTCGCAACGACATCTTGCACCACTGCAACACCCGCCCTGGTGGTGCTGAGCTTTTACTCGTTGTTCCTGTGCATCTTCGCTCAGACGTTTTGGCCCAGCTGCATGATGCCCCCTCCCCGCTGGACACCTAGGGGTGTCACGCACGTATGACCGCATTCGCCACCGATTCTTTTGGCCTGGCCTCTACCGTTCTGTGCGACAGTACGTTGCGGCACTGTCGAAATTTGGGCTTGTTGGTGCATGGTGACGACAGAAAATAGCGCAAAGAAACGGGGACACAAGACGAGGACACACGGCACAGGCGCTAACTTCCAACATAATGTTTATTGCCACCGCACACTCGCCTATATCACCAAGAAAAATAACCTAAAGAAATTAGCTAAGCGCTCTTAAGTTAGGGTTGTCTTTTCGGCTCCCAAGAAGTTGGTCAGCCTGTGTGGCCTTCATGACCGTGACGGAAAAGCCGAAGGTTGTAGTAAGAAGCATCGAACTGTTTATGTTCCCTGTATCATATGCGTTGTTTATCGTATCCCGCTTTCTTGTGGTAAAGAGTACATTGGACAGACGGGCCGTTGTCTTAATGATCGTTTAAGAGAACATTGTATTAATGTGAAAAACGGCCAGGGAAGTTGGTTGGCCATACATTGTAAATCCTGCGGCTGCGCGCCGATATTCAATGCATGCACTGTTATCAAGAGAATGTTTGACAAGCTAACTAGAGAGATTATTGAGGCTGAGGCTATCGCTTCACTGGGGTCTAAGTGCGTCAGCACTCCCTCTCTTACGCTCAGTGATAAAGTATTGTATTTTCTAAGAAATTAATTTTTTGTCCGCATCTTTCATGTTTTGTGATGTTATTTTTCTTGGTGATATAGGCGAGTGTGCGGTGGCAATAAACATTATTTTGGAAGTTAGCGCCTGTGCCGTGTGTCCTCGTCTTGTGTCCCCGTTTATTTGCGCTATTTTCTGTTGTCAGTACGTTGCGGCATGCGACCTCTGCCAGTGCCGCAAGACACCTGCTCTGAGACCTGCTGGTACCCTCCAGCCCATTGAAGTACCAGATGAGCCATTTTTCCGAGTCGGCCATGATCTTCTAGGACCCTTTCCCGTGTCGGCCATTGGTAATAAGTGGATTGCTATTGCTACCGACTACGCCACGCGGTATGCCGTTACACGCGCCCTCCCCACCAGCTGCGCTACTGATGTAGCCGATTTCCTTCTTCATTACATCATTCTGCGTCATGGTGCTCCTCGTCAGTTGATCACCAACCGCGGCAGCTGTTTTCTATCTAAAGAAGTCGACGAGCTCCTGCGATCCTGCTCTACCCACCACAAGTTCACTACAGCGTACCATCCGCAAACCAACGGCCTCAAGGAACGCCTCAACCGTACCTTGACGAATATGTTAGCGATGTACGTCTCCAAGGATCACAAAGATTGGGACATCCACTTACCTTTCGTTACCTTCGCATACAACAGTTCACGTCATGATACAGCTGGATTTTCCCCTTTTTACCTACTGTTCGGTTATGACCCACCTTTGCCCATGGACACCATGCTCCAATCTGACGCCGCCTCATTGACTGCTTATGCTCGTGATGCCCTGGCCTGAGCTGACGTCGCCCGCCAAGTCGCCCGGGATCGTTTATCTGCCTCGCAGCTTAACCAAAAGAGTGCTTACGATCGCCGGCACCGCGACGTACAGTACTCTCCGGGGTCACTCGTCTTGCTGTGGTTACCATCACGTCGTTTTGGCCTCAGCGAAAAACTGATGTCCCGTTACGTTGGCCCCTACCGCGTCATACGCAAGGTCACCAGCGTGACCTATGAGATAGCTCCACTCCATACCACGTCAGTACCAGCTTCAGTCCCGACCGATATAATGCACGTCTCACGGCTTAAGCCATACTTCTCACGCCTCGAGAATTGATCGCACCGGGACGGTGCTTCTGCCGCCGGCGGGTAATGTCACGGGCTAAGTAGATGCCTGAGGATGACGACAACGAAGTGCTGAACGGGAACGTGCTCGGACTGCAGCAGCGTCGTACGCATTAGCTCGCCAGTATATTCGCCAGTACACATTTGTTCACCAGTGTATACTTTATTCTTCCGTAACATCATGTCTTGGATAACTTGTGATAAAAAGTAGCAACCCCGATTGGTAAGCAGTTGCCGAGGAGCGCCGTGGTGTAATATGACGTCTTCTAAAAGAAAGTCAGCGACGTCGGTCGCACAACTGGTAGGAAGGGCCCGTGTGATGGCATACCGTGTGGTGTAATCCGTGGCGACTGCTACCCTTTTGTTTCCGCTGGCCGATAAAGGAAACGGTCCTAGTAAGTCAACTCCTATTCTATAAAATGGCTCGGATGGAATCTGAATGGGTTGAAGGCGTCCCGCTTTATGGGTTGCTGGTTTTTCGCGGTGTTGACAGGATTTGCATGAAGCGACGTAACGGCAGACGGATCGGCAAATACCGGGCCAAAAGAAGCGACGTCGAACGCGGTCATAAGTTCTTGAAGCGCCCAGGTGACCAGCTGTCGGAATATCATGCAACTGTGCAAGGACAGTCTGACGCATATGTTGTGGTATGACCAACAGCAGCTCAGGTCCGTCAGGATGCATGCTGTAGCGATATAAGACGCCATCTTGGAGCAGGAACATACGGAGAGACGGAGGAGCTGTGGGACTACTGAGCCGAAGGATTATATCTCTGAGGTGAGGATCACGGTGTTGCTGATCTCCGATGTTGCTAAACGCGGAAAGTGCCAAAACGTAAGTAGACTCATCGCTCTCAGAGAGGTCTGCTGGGTCTACTGGATAACGCGACAAGCAATCAGCACCCTCATGGTGGCGACCTGATTTGTAGACAACCGTGTAGGAAAATTACTGTAGCAGTAGAGCCCACCGGCCGAGACGTCCACTAGGATCTTTTAAGGACGACAACCAGAATAATGCGTGGTGATCAGTGACAACCGTGAACGGGCGCCCATACTATACGGCCGAAATTTAGCCACTTCCCAGACGAGTGCGAGGCATTCGCGTTCTGTGATGGAGTAATTTCGCTCTGCTGGCGATAACAGACGGCTAGCGTATGCAATAACGCGCTCGCAGGCATGCTGTCGTTGTGCCAAAACGGCTCCGATTCCGTGGCCGCTGGCGTCGGTACGCACTTCCGTTGGAGCGCATATATCAAAGTGGCCGAGAATCAGTGTCGTCGTAAGTCTACTCGTCAGTTCAACGAATGCTCTGGTTTGTTCAGATCCCCAAACAAAAGTCACATTTTTTTAGTAGTTCCGTGAGCGGTCATGCGACGTCAGCGAAATTCCGCACAAATCTACGAAAGTAAGAACAAAGGCCCACAAAGCTTCGAACATCGTTCGCAGAGGTCGGCACAGGGAAATCCATGACGGCACGAATTTTCTCAGGATGGGGACGAACACCAGAAGAATCGACAAGGTGTCCAAGGACAGTGAGCTGCCGGCGGCCGAAGTGACATTTGGACGAAATTAGTTGGA
The DNA here is from genome assembly GCA_013436015.1 of Rhipicephalus annulatus. Taxonomy (NCBI): domain Eukaryota; kingdom Metazoa; phylum Arthropoda; class Arachnida; order Ixodida; family Ixodidae; genus Rhipicephalus; species Rhipicephalus annulatus. Next base: position 195,954 of record WOVY01009791.1, read on the forward strand.
GCCCTGCTTTGCGGAAAACCGAAAGAATTGCTAGAGACGCTCGACGTGAGTTTCGAAAGTTGGCAAGAACACAATGACGTCTTCAAGGTAACATAAGCAGATTGACCACTTGAAACCGTGAAGAAGAGCGTCCATCATTCGTTTGAATGTAGCTGGGGCATTGCATAACCCGAACGGCATTACTTTGAACTGATAGAGCCCGTCGGGAGTTATAAATGCCGTCGTTTCACGGTCTAGATCATCAACTGATATCTGCCAGTACCCGGAACGAAGGTCGATGCAAGAGAAATAATTTGCTACACTAAGGCAGTCAAGAGCGTCGTCTATCCACGGCAGAGGATACACGTCTTTTTTGTAATCTTGTTGAGATTTCTGTAGTCGACACAGAAGCGCCAGCTGTTATCCTTCTTTCTCACAAGCACAACGGGCGAAGCCCAAGGACTTGAAGAAGGTTCAATGATGTCTCGGGCAAGCATCTTGTCGACTTCTTGCTGGATCACGTGGCGCTCGGTGGAGGAAACTCGATAGGGTCGCCGGTGTACTGGATTTGCATCACCGGTGTTTATCCGATGCTTTACGACGGTCGTTTGACCTAGGGGTCGGTCGCAGCAAAGATCAAAGACGTCTTGATACAACGCAAGAAGGTCACGAAGCGCAGACACATGCTCGGCAGGGAGATCAGAGGCAATCATTTCAGTTATGCAGTCTAGTCATAGCCTCCTATATTTTCTGTGCCTGCGCTTTGCCGCCAGGATCAAAGGGAGCCGACCGTCAGGCTGAGTTCCCGCAATCACCACCAGGTGGCGCTGCCTTCCCACAACCGGCAGAGCCTGTTCACTGACTCCGGTGCTACCGCCGGCACTGACGGGTGGGTCCTTCGTTGCGCGTTTGTAAGCGCGGCAAGCTTAAAAAACAAAAGTGCGATACCACTCCCGTGTGCCGCTTAAATATTTAGGAGAGAACATATGCAAGAGAGAAAGAATAAGTACGCAAGATAGCACATTGAACAGAACACCATACCTTCAAGGAAACGGTAGAGGAACTTGTTTATTGCGTATTAATTCACTCGCAACCTGCGGAAACGAACAAGAGGGCGTCGATCGAAACGTTCCTCACACGCACACAGTCTGACGAGCTTTAGTACCCTCGTTGACACTGTTCACAAGCAGCAATCACAATTTTTTTGCCGAAACTCCTCGTCGCTTGGAATTTCGTGGAATGAAATTCCTACTTCCTTCTTTTTGCTTGAAGACTTGCAACCGGGCACGCAACAGTACGCCATCGCACCTGACGCGGGTCATCACAGCTGAATGAACCACGGAGACTTGTGTGCGTAGGCCGCTGCACTAGACAGAAACGAGAGAAACCGTAAACTAACATCCCTGATTACTTAGCGAAATTCGCTGATAGGTGCGCGGAAAAGCCTCACGAGAAAGAAGCGCGAAAAATGATAGCAAAGCATGAAACCGGCCCTGCAATCACGAGGTGCAAACGACGTTGTTTGTTTACACGCACTCACTTATTGCCGCGTTTCATCTGTTCACGCAATACAATGAAGCAACAGTTAAATATCATACTTGCTGAAAGTACTACGCTGCGAAGATAGGTGCGCGGAAAAGTATTGCCAGAAAGAAGCGCGAAAAATGATAGCCGTGCTTGACAACGGCCGTGCAAACGCGGGGTACAAACGACGTTGTTTGTTTATACGCACTCAGGCAATGCCGCGTGTCATCTGCTCACGAAACACAATGAAGCAAATGTTACAATTATACTTGCTGAAAGTACTATGTACCGTTTTGGTCGTAAATAATTGGTGTTGCAAACGTATGTGACACGAACAAAGGTTTCCTGGAGATGCGTCGCCGCGGCTGAATGCGCCGACTCGGATGGATGGATGGATGCTATGAGCGTCCCCTTTATAACGGGGTGGTGACAAGTATGCCACCAGGCTCGACAAAAAAAACCTTTTTTTCTTTTTTGATGTTGGCCTAATGCCTCTACTTCGATAAATTCTATCTTAATGGAAAAAAAGGTAAATTTTCAGCTTAAGTTCTCTGCCATTTACGGCACACTGTCCATATTTTATTTTTCCAATATTTATTTTTGTCCTTTCTCTCTAATTTTCTGCCACCAATACTCTAACCGTCTCTTACTTATTTCAATCGCGGGTGTGTTCAGCTTTCCATTGTTGTCCCTAAAACCCAAGGCTTCCTGTAGAATCGTGCCCAAACGTACACCTGGGTGGATATCTCCACATTCAATCAGAACATGCTCCGCCGTTTCCTTATCTTTCCCGCAGCATGTGCATTGTTCTTCTTCTTTACTGAATCTTGCTTTATAACTACGCGTTCTAAGGCAACCCGATTTCGCTTCAAACAGTAAAGCGCTTCCCCTTGAATTATCGTAAAATGCCTCCCTCCTTATTTCATTTTAGCCCTTTCGGTAGTTACTCAAAGCCGGTTTTTTCTCCATAGCTGCCATCCAGTAAATCCTCTCCGCCTCCCTGACTTTTCCCTTAACGCTCTTTGTTGACATATGGCTTACAATACCAGCCGTATATTTACTAGTGAGTCTTCTAGTTCTTTTTCTCCACTGTGTGTCCACGCTCTTCCTATACAAATAACGGAACACCTTCTCTGCCCATCTACTCTCCTTCATATTTCTTAGCCTTTCTTCGAACCTTATTTTGCTCTGCGCTTCCCTCGCCTCAAAACCTGCCCACCCCATATCGCCCTTTACAGCCTCGTTTGTCGTCTTCCCGTGAGCACCCAACGCGAGGCGTCCCACAGTCCTTTGATTTACATCCATTCCCGATTGCACCTCTGCCCTCATGCACACCACTGAGTTCCCAAAAGTAAGCCCTGGAACCATTACACCCTTCCACAGACCTCGAAGCACCTCATACCTATTGTATCTCCACAACGCTCTGTGCTTCATTATTGCCGCATTCCTCTTTCCTTTTGCTGCCGAGGCTTTTTCCTGTACCTCCATGTATCTATCACTCTCATTTACCCATACTCCAAGGTACTTGTATTCACTTACCCTCGGTATTTCTTGGCCTTGTATGGACACCGTCTGATCACAGGGATCATTGAATACCATCAATCCACACTTCGTTACACTGAATCCTAGTCCAAGAGCTTCACCTTCCCTTCCGCATATATTCGCCAGCTGCTGTATATCATCTCGACTGTCCGCAAATAAGACGATATCGTCCGCATAAAATGAACCTGAAAGCTTCTGCTCAATCATCATGCCGCCCTGTTTGTGTGACAGATTAAAACCAATGTTGCTACCTTCTAGCGCTTTTTCCATACTCACCATGTACAGCATGAATAACAGCGGGGACAACGGACATCCCTGTCTCAGACCCTTGCTAACCTCAACGTTCTCTTTGCTACGCATTCCTTCCCACTCTATGCAAACTGTATTTTCTCGGTATATCTCCCTCAAAAGCTGTATACAGTCGTCGCCCATGCCCATTCCTTTCAATATATCCCACAAAATTTCCTGATTAACGTTGTCGTATGCCCCAGTGATGTCTAGAAAAGCCATGTACAAGGGCCTATTCTCTATTTTAAATATTTCTATACACTGAGTGAGAACAAACAGGTTATCGTCTAACCGCCTGTCGACTCGAAATCCGTTCTGAAGTTCTCCCAAAATATCGTTATGTTCGGCCCATGTTTCTATTTTCATTTTTACTGCTTGCATCGCCAACCTGTATAGTACCGATGTAATGGTTAGTGGTCTATACGAGCGAATCTTGTCCTTTTCTCCCTTGCCTTTATAGATTAAGTTCATTCTACTTTGTCGCCAACTGTCCGGTATTTGTCCGTCCTTTAAGCTTTTTTCTACTGCTTTTAACAATGCTTCTTTAGTGGTATGTCCTAGTTCGTTAATGAGGCTAACGGGAATCCCATCTAAACCCGCGGCAGTGCGCTTTGGAATTTCTCCTTCGGCCTTTTTCCAGTTGAAATTATCAAGTACTAGCTCTTACTCTGTTGCTTTCTCCGCCACACTTTTACTCACCGGGGAGATCCCCTGGACGCTCTTTTGAAACGAATCGGCTGTTATCTTTTGGATGTAACCTAGCGCTTCGTACCCTTCCAATTGATTTCCTCCTTCATCTAGAATATGTTGTTGCGTTGTGACAGACTTCCTACCTAGCGCCTTTATGTGGCTCCAAAAAATCCTAGGCGCGGCCTCCTTTTTTTCGTGTATCTCTGTCATCCAGCGTTCACTTTCACCTTTAATTTTTGCCTCTACCAATTTCTGTACAAGGGATTTTTTCTCTAAATATATTTCCCATATTTTTTGACTTCGTCCTGCGGCCGCTTCTCCTTTTTTGCCTTTCTATGCTCCCGTGATGCTTCGCGTCGCTTCTCGATCGCCTCCCGGATTTCCTTGTTCCACCAACTTTTTGGCTTCCTTTTTCCTTTCCAGCAAACAGTTTTCCTCTCTTTCCCTATCTCCTTCGTCATTAGATGTAACAGCTCACTATACTCCCAGTCCTTGCCTGGTATTTCGCCTACTTCTTCCTCGACTCTTGCGGCTATATTTATTATTTGTTTGTCATTTAAATACGAGCTGCCAGACTTTGATTCCATGCTCATATTTTCAGTTTCGTATCCCATTTGTAATGTTATTCGTTTATGATCACTACCCAAGCTGTTAATGCCTTCCTCGTCTATCCTCATTTCTGTCAGTTTGTGGTAAATTCCTTCAGTCATGAGACAATAATCAATACTTGATTGCTTGTTTCCGACTTCCCATGTGATCTGGCCGTCACATTTAGGCCCCGTGTTAACTATCTCCAGACTATGTTGCTCGCAAAGATCTAGTAATAACTTCCCATTGGTGTCTGAATATCCGTCAAGGTCATGTATGTGGGCATTCATGTCCCCTAGAAGGATGATTTCGGCCCCATTACCAAATTCCTTAATATCCGCACTCATGCAATCCACTATCTCCTGATTCTTTTCTCTGCAGTTATTCCCCGTCCACAAGTAGGCTACCCCTAGCCACGTTTCCTTTCCACCTACTGTGCCCAGAACCCAGAGGTGCTCTGAACACGTCTGTTTCACTCTAACCCATTTGGCTCCGCGATGAATTAGCATTCCTACACCCCCACCTTTCCTTTCCGTTATGGTCCTGTTACACCCTTCCCAAACATAATTTTCAATATGTGGTGGCTCTTCCAAGTCTTTAAGGTGTGTTTCTGTAACCGCATACACGCCTATCTGTTCTTTGTTTAACTGCTCCTCAATCTCTAACCATTTTGCCTTCTTTCTGCCACCCTGCATGTTTATGTAACTAATTGCAACACGCGCCTTTTTCCTTTTTCTTTTACCTTTTTCCTGGTTTTTCGCAATTCTACCTGTCAAAGCGTCCTCCTGGTTGTTTTCCCTGTTACGAGCTACCCCGGACTCCGAAGGGCCCGTGAGCCCCCCAAAAAAGCTACTGCGCGTCCTGCCAGTCGCCAGCCCACCTCGTGTCCAAGCCTCTTATCGAAATGAATCTTGTCTCTTTGGAATCCACCCCACCTGTGCACTTCCCTGTTTAAATCCACTACCTCGAAACCCTTCTCTCGACTAATTCGCCATATCTCTTTGTTTGCGTCGACAACCGCTCTTTGCAGGTTGACGTTGCGCACTGGTACTTCCGGTACTGTGCATACTACAATTTGCACCTGGGGGGACACGGCGCGCATGTCATCCACCCCTTTCGCCAAGGTCGTCGCTAGTCCTGACGATTCTTTTTTCAGGACGTCATTTAGCCCTCCCGCAATTACAACGAGGTTACGATTGTTAGCTTTAGCTGCGAGTTGTTCACCCGCTTGACTCATTACTGTCCCCAGCGTTTGTCCTGGGAACGTCCCTATCGCAACTCTTTTGTCGCCTTTCACCCTTTCTTTGATTGCCGCTGCGCATCGGACTAAATTTGAGTCACCGGCGATGATGACCTGTTCAGACATTCCTTCTGAAACCTGCACCTGGCTGCTGACTAGGTGACTAGCGTGAGTCACGGCTGCTGGTTTGCTCCCTCCCTCCCTCGAAACTACTTCCCGGTAGCTGGGCCCTGTGGCCAATGTATCTGCCTTTGTCATGCCTGTTTCCTTCATCTCTCCCGCACGGGGGGTCGTCGCCATAATGCTTCCGCCGTCACCTGCGTCTTCGTTCCCTTTCACGACCTTCGATAGGCCCTTCTCGGCTGACCGGAGCCTTTCTTCCATGGCTGACGTTTTCTCTCGCTCCTTCGCCAATGCATTCTCCAGCTCTGCAATTTTCTCCATGAGCCCACTCTGGACCGCCATCATATTTTTCATTTTCTCCTCGAACTCGCACTGTCTACACTTGGCGTCATCTTCTGCTTTCTCCTCCGCACTAACTTCCACCTTCCAACCTACCCCGCACTCTGAACACTTTACGGTCTTTTTGACCATGGCTAGCTCAGTTTACCGATGCCCACGTGTTAGAAAACTGTACTAAAATACACTGGTCTAAGCCAAAAAGAACCACAATAATAAATAAATACGCTACACTTCACAGCACCTGCGCATGCACGTGGTCGGTCTACGCGCAGACCTCAGCCACGTGGTGGCTGGAGAAAAAAAAGACACAGTACAAAATACTAAAAAAAACGTACACCGTAATAGACCTAATCAAGCTTTACGCTAGCGCCTTACGTTCTCATAACGCTACAGACAGAGGCAAGCTGGAAACATGCAAAAACACTTATCTGTAGCTGTCATTCCGGAGCTCTCCAAAAACAGCGTGTGTGACTCAATTCTGGGATGCGAGCGCCCCTGGCGGACAGCAGACGCAAAAAGAGAGGAGGATGCGGGAGGCGGCCGAACGGGCCCGGCGGACTGACTGCGCGGGCACAGAAAAGATAGGAGGCTATGGTCTAGTGTACTGTGCGACTGAATACTTGCAGATGACAGTGTATCCTCTGTTAAGGCCGATATGTGGTAGTCGCCGGCCGGGGCAAGGGTTGCAAGGGATATTCCTGATGGCAGCACTTCAGAGCAAAGTCCAAAGTTCACAATAGGGAGAGTTCACGTTGTTCTTCATTGTGATGATGGTGTGGGGGAACGTAACATTGAGCGAACAGAGTACTGTAGGATTAGGCGAAATGACTTAATCGCCGTCAGCCACAGGTGGATCAGAAGAGACGTCGATATACATCACAGCTCGACAAGAAAGGCGAACAAAGTCGGCGGAGCATAGCTTTGGCGGCGCAGGATCAGGAGGTTCAACGGCATGTGGTAGGACAAGCTGAACAACACCAGCAGAACATCATTTAAGCATATGGTGTAGTAGCGCAAATTCACGGGGACGAAGAGGACAAGAAAACACGACACGCGCTAAATGATGTCTCACCAACTAGCCCAGCTCTCAACCCTACTGGACCGCGGCTAGGCACGGTATGCCGTGCCTGGCCGCGACTTTCTTATGGTTGTGCGAGACCTTATGGATATATGGCACAACTTGTGGCCTAATCCTTGAGGGCTGGGCAGCAGTCATCGCTTCCCGTGTTCCACGTTTAAACTTCTGCAGAAGTGATTCAGCGTTTTTATAAGACTAGGACGAGGGCTTTCCTTTACTGTCGAACTGCCTGAAGAAGCTTGTCTGCAGTTTTTAGACTTAAGCCTCACGTGGAACGATGAGCATATGTGTTGGTCTTATCATCCTCGTGTTGAGAAGCAGCTGTTGCCGTACGATTCTGCCCACTCAAAGATTGTGAAGAGAGGCGTTGCGTCTCTTTGCTTAGAATCGGCGCTAAAGAGATCGTGCCCACACAGCATGAAACTTAGTTTCCTTAATCAGGTGAGCCGACTAGAGGCAGCTGGGTTCCCTCGATCGGTCATACGGCCGTTGCTGAATCACTTCTGCAGAAGTTTAAACGTGAAACACGGGAAGCGTTGACTGCTACCCAGCCCTCAAGGATTAGGCCACAAGTTGTGCCTTATCCATAAGGTCTCGCACAACCATAAGAAAGTCGCGGCCAGGCACGGCATACCGATGGTGTTTTCCGCACCAGAAAAACTTGGAAGACTGTGCCAAAGTGTGTGCGATAGAAAGAAGCGCGGCTGCCAGAAGAAACATGAGAGGGCCTTTGTTAAGTGTTCCAGGGGGGTTGTGTACTCCATACCCTTATCCTGCGGAAAAGTGAATATTGACCAAACCGAACGGTGTATTAATGACCGAATAAGGGAACACGCCCAAAAATTAACGAAAAGAGATGACAAGTATGCGCACCTGGTTGCGCATGTCATCTCATGTGGATGTGACGCACGATTTTCTGAAACAAAGATTCTGGGCAGAAGCGCAAGTAAAACTGCACGTGAAGTGTTAGAAGCCTTTTTCATTGACAAAAATAAAGATAACTGTGTAAGCGCCCCTTCAATTTCGTTGATACCAAGCGAACTTCAGTTTATCGCTCTAAGGCGATGACATTGATTAACTGTACGTTTTGATAATGTTGCTGTTGGCCTTTTTTGGTGTGTGTGCGCACAAGGTGTCATGTATATATTCAAGCCTCCGAGCCATGAATAAATCAGTTGGAAGTGAGCGCTGTGTGTTTGATGCATGGGTGTGTGCGTGTGTGAGTGATTGTGTCTAGTTTTCGCGCTCTAATTAACTTTTGAAATGATCTACCAACAAGCCCAACAACAAGTTCTCTTAGAATACATTTCCGGTAACGTAGGCGGTTGTTCGGTCCGCAGGACATATTAGGTGTACTGGGCAGTCGGTAGTCAGGCGGTCAACGGGGCATAGCGTCTGAAGTCCGGCGTTGGCCAGTTCCTGGCGTACGACACTCTTGATTAAAGAAATCGTGGCGCGAGAATCGTCAGGGGCCTCGTCTTGGTCAGACAGAGAAGATGCTGCCTCGATTTCGTGGCGCACGATGCGCACGATATTGTCGGAAGCAGCAGGGGCTGGTGCCAAACGGGCGTCCTCGCAGGTTGATGTTGCAGCCGTGTTGGGAAGACGCGAAAAGTGTGGAGTGATACGGCGACTTTTCGCGTCTTCGAAGCGTCGGCATTCATTAATACCGTCGTCTACGGTCGATGAGTTTCGATATACGAGGAGATGGAAAGCGTCATCGGCGATTCCTTTGAGGATGTGCGCGACCTTTTCAGATTCCGGCATCTTGTCATCAACCTTCCTGCAGAGGGCGAGCACATGTTGTATGTATGTGACGTACGACTTGGTGCCGGACTGGAGTCGGGACGCTAGTTCTTTTTGCGCAGCACGACAACGCCCGATGGGCTTGCCGAATAGATCGATGAGTTTCTGCTTTACAGATGTCCCAACTCGTGATATCTTCCTCGTGGTTGGAAAACCAAACTTTAGCTGTACCATCAAGGTAAAAAATAATATTGGCCAACATGAGCGTTGGATCCAAGTTGTAAGGAGCGCTCACCTTTTCGTACAGCTGAAGCCATTCCTCCACGTCAGTACTGTAACTGCCCGAAAATGTGCCTGGGTCACGCGGTTGAGTCAGGACGACGGTGCGGTTATTAGCAGCTGGATGCGGTGCTGTTGGTTGCTGCGTAGTTGGACGAAGCACGGTTGGGGTAGTCTCCGAAGAATCCTCGTGTTCGTCTTGATCAGGCATCGCACAGGCAGCCAAGGAACGTCCGCTGCGTAGAATCGTCGTGTTGTGTTGACTGTGGGAAGACCCGCACTCTCCACCAAAATGTTACAGGGAGCAGGCGTGTGAAAATTGCCTTTACTTTTGGTAAACAGGCAGGCATACAATATGGAGCCCGGTCTGCACGAGCTCGCGCTAAACATCGTCCTCTTTTCTAGAATGTTCATTTGTGGCGCCCCGTAGCAGTATAGACGTCTGCCTGTATGGACGTCTGTCTTGACGTCTGTCTGTCTGGACGTCTGTCTGGACGTCTGTATTGACGTCTGTCTGGATGTCTGTCTTGACGTCTGTCTGGACGTCTGTCCTGACGTTTGTCCTGACGTCTGTCTGTCTGGATGTCTGTCCTGATGTCTTTCTGTCTGGACGTCTGTCCTGACCTCTGTCTGTCTAAACATCTGTCTTGACGTCTGTCTGGACGTCTGTCTTGACGTCTGTCTGTATGGACGTCTTTGTTGACGTTTGTCTGTCTGGACGTCTGTCGTGACGTCTGTCTGCACGTCTGTCTTTATGTCTGGACGTCTGTCTGGACATCTGTCTTGACGTCTGTCTTGACATCTGTCTGCCTGGACGTCTGTTTTGACGTCTGTCTGTCTGGACGTCTGTCTTGACGTCTGTCTGTCTGGACGTCTGTCTTGACGTAAGTCTTGACGTCTGTCTGTCTGGACGTCTGCCTGTATGGTCATCTGTATGGACGTCTGTCTGTCTTGACGTCTGTCTGGACATCTGGTTTGACATCAGTCTGTCTTGACGTCTGTCTTTCTTGACGTCTGTCTTGATGACTGTCTTGACATCTGTCTGGACGTCTCTCTGTGTGGACGTCTGTCTGTCTGGACGCTTGTCTGTCTGGACGTCTGTCTGGCCGTCTGTCCTGACGTCTGTCTTGACGTCTGTTTGTCTGGACGTCTGTCTTGACGTATGTCTGTATGGACGTCTTTCTTGACGTCTGTCTGTCTTGATGCTGTCTGGACGTCTGTCTGTATGGACGTCTGTCTGGACGTCTGCCTTCACGTCTGCCTTAACGTCTGTCTGTCTGGACGTCTGTCTTGACGTCTGTCTGTCTGAACGTCTGTCTGTCTTGACGTCTGTGTGAACGTCTGTCTTGACGTCTGCCTGAACGTCTGTCTTGACATATTGTTACGGGAGAATAACTTTACTTTATAAAACGAGGAATAAACTCGGTGGTGGACAAGATGGCGCCCAGTTGGCTCACAGCTCTGACAACATCGTCCTCCTCTTTGTCTTCTTCGTCGTTCTCATCCTACCGTTACATGATTTCCCCGGCGGCTGGAGCACCGACCCGGTGCTAATCAGGAGGCACTGGAGTAATACGGTTTGAGTCGCGTAACATGCACTACGTCAGTGTGAGGGTGAATGATGGCGGGGTCCGTAGGGGTGATTTCGTATGTGACGTCAGTTACTTGGCGTAAGATACGGTAGGGACCTGAATAGCGTGGGAGTAACTTCTCCGAAAGTCCAACGCGGCGCGAGGGGAACCATAACAGAACGAGATCTCCGGGTGTGAAGTGGACGTCACGATGGCGGGCGTCGTATACGCTCTTCTGATTGTCCTGGGAGTCCAGTAAGCGTCGTCGAGCAACTTGGCGTGCCGCTTGGGCCTTCATTATTGCATCACGAGCGTACTGAGACTTGTCATTTAGTCCGGCCGGCAGGAGGGTGTCGAAAGGTAGCGCAGGGTCACGGCCGAACAACAGAAAAAAAGGAGAGAACCCAGCGGTGTCGTGTCTGGAAGAATTGTACGCGAATGTTACAAACGGTAACGTAGTGTCCCAGTCGCGGTGATCGGTGGAGACATACATGGAGAGCATGTCGGTGAGAGTGCGATTGAGGCGCTCCGTTAGACCATTTGTTTGTGGATGGTAAGCAGTCGAGAGCTTGTGTTTAGTGGCGCAGGAGCGGAGGAGGTCATCAACCACTTTGGAAAGGAAGTAGCTGCCTCGGTCGGTAAGGAGTTGTCGAGGGGCGCCATGATGTAAGATGACGTCCTCCAAAAGGAAATCGGCCACGTCAGTTGCACAGCTGGTTGGAAGGGCCCGTGTGATCGCGTATCGGGTAGCATAATCGGTTGCTACTGCAATCCACCGATTACCCGCAGCTGACGTAGGAAAAGGGCCAAGCAGGTCCACGCCAACACGGTAGAATGGGTCTCGTGGTATGTGCAGTGGCTGAAGACGTCCGGCCGGAGGGGCATTTGGTTTTTTCCGTCGTTGACAAGGGTCGCAGGCTGCAATATAACGGCAGACGTCGCGGTACATGCCAGGCCAGAAGAAGCGCCGGCGAACTCTGTCGTAGGTCCGTGACACGCCGAGGTGACCCGCTGTAGGTGCATCATGAAGCTGGGCGAGAACAGTGTGACGCAATTGAATGGGAACGACGAGTAGTCTTTCGGGGCCGTCAGGACGCATATTGCAACGGTACAATACACCATCATGTATTTCAAACATTCGAAGGGAAGGATCGGGCCTCACCGATGTGAGCCTTCGGATAATACCGTCCAAGAAAGTATCTCGTCGCTGCTCGATTCCAATGTCATGAAACGCGGATAGAGAGAAAACGTCGACAGGAAGGGTGGTTTTAGAGGAGTCGCCGTCTGGAGGGTCGACAGGATACCGGGACAAGCAGTCCGCATCTTGATGCAGGCGGCCGGTTTTATACAGGACTGAGTAATCAAATTCTTGAAGGCGCAGCGCCCAACGGCCAAGACGGCCGGAAGGGTCTTTAAGGGACGAAAGCCAGCACAAGGCGTGGTGATCTGTGATTACTGTGAATGGCCGGCCGTACAAATAGGGACGAAATTTACCGACTGCCCAAACAAGTGCCAAACATTCCCGTTCAGTTATTGAATATTTTCTTTCAGCAGGCGAAAGAAGGCGGCTGGCATAAGCAACAACACGGTCTCGTCCTTGTTGTTTCTGGGCGAGGACTGCACCGATGCCATAGCCACTTGCGTCTGTACGAACTTCTGTTGGAGATGAGATATCAAAGTGGGCGAGGATAGGCGGAGACGTAAGCAGACACACTAGATTTTGAAACGCATCTGCTTGCTCAGGGCCCCAGATGAAGCCAGCGTCTTTTTTGAGAAGTTGAGTGAGAGGGCGTGCTACGTCGGCGAAGTTTTTAACAAAGCGGCGGAAGTAAGAACAGAGGCCAACGAAACTGCGAACGTCTTTGGTACAGGTTGGTACAGGGAAATCTCTTACTGCGCGTATTTTATCTTGATCAGGGCGAACCCCTACAGAATCAACGAGATGTCCGAGGACAGAAATTTCACGACGGCCGAAGTGGCACTTTGCCGAATTGAGTTGCAGGCCCGCCTTACGAAAGACAGATAAGATTTTCGATAGCCTTTCAAGGTGCGTCGCAAAAGAAGGCGAAAAAACGATAACGTCGTCCAGGTAGCACAGGCAGATGGACCACTTGAAGCCGTGCAACAGAGCGTCCATCATACGTTCGAATGTGGCGGGCGCATTGCATAAACCGAATGGCATCACTTTAAACTCGTAAAGGCCGTCGGGAGTGATAAACGCCGTCTTCTCACGGTCCATGTCATCAACGGCAATCTGCCAGTACCCAGAGCGAAGGTCAATGGAGGAAAAATATTTTGCGCCGTGAAGGCAATCCAGGGCATCGTCTATGCGTGGTAAAGGGTAGACGTCCTTCTTCGTTATTTTGTTTAAATGGCGATAATCGACGCAAAATCTCCAGCTGTTGTCCTTCTTCTTTACAAGTACAACAGGGGACGCCCAGGGACTGCATGAAGGCTCGATGATATTCCGAGAAAGCATTTTGTCGACCTCCTGTTGGATGATGCGCCGCTCTGCATGGGAAACACGGTAGGGTCTCCGATGGATGGGACTCGTATCGCCTGTATCAATCCGGTGCTTAACAACGGACGTCTGGCCGAGTGGGCGGTCGCCAAGGTCGAAGATGTCCCAAAAAGATGCAAGCAGGGAACGCAGGTCGTTAGCTTGTTCTTTCGGCAAGTCGGGGGCAATCATCTTGGTTAACACACTTTGGTCTGATGGAGGAGTAGACGAAGTTTTTTCGGCACTCGGGATGCTGTCATAACTTAGAGTGCAAATATGGCACTCTGCCGCCGGCACGATCTCGGCTAGAGATATACCACGAGGGAGGACTTGTGTACATAGTGAAAAATTCACTAGGGGTAGGCAGGATGCATTGGCCGTAATAGTGACGACGGTGTGAGGAAACGCAACGTTGTGCGAAAGCAGGACGTCAACATTGGGGGACACAATATAAACACCGTCTGGGACAGGTGGAACAGGGGAGACGCCTATGTAAGCTACTGTTCGTTGAGGGAGACGCAGGTGTTCTGTAGAACAAAGCCGACTTGGAGGGCAACTTGGAGGATCAACAACATTAGGTAGAGCGAGTTGCACTATACCGGCAGAGCAGTCTATCAAGGCCGAATGTTCAGACAAAAAGTCTTGGCCCAAAATTATGTCATTAGGGCAGTGTTCTAAAACATAAAACAGAACTGATGTGTGGTGTCCGGCGACGCTGACGCGAGCTGAGCACACACCAATTACGGCGACTTTTCCACCATCGGCCGTTCGGACCACAGGAGTTGGGCCAGGAGTAAGGACTTTCTTCAGCCGTGCTCTAAGGTCAGCGTTCATGATAGACACGTGTGCGCCAGTGTCAATGAGGGCTGTAGTAGGTACACCGTCGACGTCAACATTGATAAGGTTCTGATGTGCGGGCAAGGTCAGTAGAGGATTTTGGCATCGGGTCGGTATTGCAGCATCACCTCCAAGAGCTGCTCCCGTCAGTTTTCCGGAGGTGAACGCCGGAACGAGCTTGGGGACGGCGATCGGCGAGATGGGGGCGAGCGGGAGAAACGGCGTTGCGGCGAAGGGGAGCGGCTGGATCGGGGGCGCGAGGAATTCTCAGGCGTTAGCGGCTCGGTTTTCGGTGATGAGCGTGAATTCCAGGCAGGTGGGCGATGGGGCGGAGGGTGAGGCCACGGAGCAGAGCTGGACCAAGCACGGCAGTGACGCGAAATGTGGCCTATACGACCGCAATTGAAGCATATCGGCCGGTCGTCTGGGGTGCGCCATACCGCCGGGTCGCGATAATGTGGGCTGGCAGAAAAACGTCGGTTGGGCGGAACAGTCACGGGTGGATTTGGTGGGGCGTAGTCTGGACGATGAATGGAGCAGACGTTTAAGCCGGCGTTGGCCAGTTCTTGCCTCACGACGGTCTGTATGAGAGAGACGGTGGCGTGATAGCTTTCGGAGTTGGGGGAGGCTGACACGAGTGGAGCTGCGGCTTCTATTTCCCGACGGACAATACGGACAACGTCACCGGGACTTTCCGTAGAAGGTAGGCGAGGGTCTTCGCATGTGGATGTTGCAGCCGTGTTTGGAAGCCGGGCAAACTGGTGGAGAACACGGCGGCTCTTCGCTTCTTCAAAGCGCCGGCATTCCGAAATAATGTCGTGGACCGTAGATGAATTCTTGAACACAAGAAGGTGAAAGGCGTCATCTGCTATGCCCTTAATAATATGGCCAACCTTATCGGCTTCGGACATCTGCGAGTCTACCTTGCGGCACAAAGCGAGCACGTCCTGAATGTACGTGAGGTATGATTCGGTGCACGTCTGAACTCGACGTGCGAGCTCGTTTTGGGCGGCGCGTTGACTTCCCACAGGCCTGCCAAATAGCTCCCGGAGCTTTTGCTTGCATAACTCCCAGCTAGTCAGTTCTTCCTCGTGCGTCTCGTACCAGACCTTTGCGGTACCTCTGAGATAAAAAATCACGTTGGCCAGCATGAGCGTTGGATCCCATCGCATACGTACACCCACTCGTTCGTATGACTTCAGCCAGGCTTCTACGTCAATGCCATCAGTGCCAGAAAAGGTACCTGGATCTCTCGGGGGCTCCAAGATGAGGGTTGACGGTCCAGTTGGAGAAAGCACGGACGTAGTTGGAGAAGGCACGGTAGTCGGGGAAGGGTCGGCATTGTTGACTTCAGTCGCCATGGGGGAGACCACTAGGCGCCCGCTACGAAGCTCCGTTTTGCGTGAAGTGAGTACCCCGCACCTCCCACCAATGATGTTACGGGAGAATAACTTTACTTTATAAAACGAGGAATAAACTCGGTGGTGGACAAGATGGCGCCCAGTTGGCTCACAGCTCTGACAACATCGTCCTCCTCTTTGTCTTCTTCGTCGTTCTCATCCTACCGTTACAATATGTCTTGACGTCTGTCTGGACGTCTTCCCTGAAGTCTGTCTGTCTGGACGTCTGCCTTGACGTCTGTCAGGACGTCTGTCTTCACGTCTGTCTTGATGTCTGCCAGTCTGGACCTCTGTCTGGCTGGAGGTCTATCTGGACGTCTGTCATAACGTCTGTCTTTACATATGTCATGATGTCTGTCTGGACGTCTGTCTGGACGTCTGTCTTGAAGTCTGTCTGTCATGACGTCTGTCGGTGTGGACGTCTGTCCTGATGTCTGTCTGTCTGGACGTCTGTTCTGACCTCTGTCTGTCTAAACATCTCTCTTGACGTCTGTCTGGATGTCTGTCGTGACGTCTGTGTGTCTTGACGACTGTCTTGACGTCTTTCTGTATGGACGTCTTTGTTGACGTCTGTCTGTCTGGACGTCTGTCTTGACGTCTGTCTGTCTGGACGTCTGCCCTGACGTCTGTCTGTCTGAACATCTGCCTTGATGTCTGTCGGGGCGTCTGTCTTGACGTCTGTCCTGATGTCTGTCTGTCTGGACGTCTGTCATGACGTCTGACTGGACGTCTGGCTTGACGTTTGTATGTATGGACGTCTGTCTGTCTGCCTTCACGTCTGTCTGTCTGGACATCTGTCTTGACGTCTGTCTGTCAGGACATCTGTCTGGACGTCTGTCTGTCTTGACGTCTGTCTGTCTGGACGTCTGCCTTGACGTCTGTCTTGAGGTCTGTCTGTATGGACGTCGGTCATGACGTCTGTCTGTCTGGACATCTGTCTTGTTGTCTGTGTGGACGTATGTCCTGACGTTTGTCTTGACGTCTGTCTGGACGTCTATTTTGACGTCTGTTTGGACGTTTGTCCATCGACGTCTGTTTGTCTGGACGTCTGTCTTGACGTCTGTTTGTCTGGACGTCTGTCTTGACGTCTCTCTGGACGTCTGTCTGTATGGACATCTGTTTGGACGTCTGCCTTGATGTCTGCCTTAACGTCTGTCTGTCTGGACGTCTGTCTGTCTTGACGTCTGTCTGTCTTGACGTCTGTCTGTCTGGACGTCTCTCTGGACGTATGTCTTGAAGTCTGCCTGGACATCTGTCTTGATGTATATCTTGATGTCTGTCTGTCTGAACTTCTGCCTTGACGTCTGTCGGGACGTCTGTCTAGACGTCTGTCTTGACGTCTGTCAGTCTTGACATCTGTCTGTCTCGACGTCTGTCTTGACGTCTGTCTGTCTGGACGTATGTCCTGTGTCTGTCTTGACGTCTGTCTGTCTGGACGTCTGCCTGGAAGTCTGTCTTGACATCTAACTGTCTGGACGTCTGTCTGTCTTGACATCTTTCTGTCTGGACGTCTGTCTGTCTTGATGTCTGTCTTGACGTCTCTCTGTATGGACGTCTGTCTGTCTTGACATCTGTCTGGAAGTTTGTCTGTATGGAAGTCAGTCTTGACGTCTGTCTGGACATCTGCCTGTCTAGACGTCTGTCTGGAAGTCTGTCTGTATGGACGTCTGTCATGACGTCTGTCTGTCTGAATGTCTGTCTTGACGTCTGTCTGGACGTCTGTCTGTATGGACGTCTGCCTGAATGGACATCTGTCTTGACGTCTGTATGTCTGGACGACTGTCTGTCTGGACGTCTGTCTGGACGTCCGTCAAGACGTCTGTCTTGAGGTCTGTCTGGACGTCTGTCTTGACGTCTGTCTGGATGTCTGTCTGTATGAACGTCTGTCTGGACGTCTGCCTTGACGTCTGTCTTGACGTCTGTCTGTCTGGACGTCTGTCTTGAATGCTGTCTTGACGTCTGTCTGTCTGGACGTCTGTCTGTCTTGACGTCCGTCTGGACGTCTGTCTGTCTTGGCGTCTGTCTGGACGTCTGTCTGTCTTGGCGTCTGTCTGGACGTCTGTCTTGATGTCGGTCTGTCTGGACGTCTGTCTTGACGTCGGTCTGTCTGGACGTCTGTCTTGACGTCTGTCTGGACGTCTGTCCTGCATATGTCTTGACGTCTGTCTTGACGTCTGTCTGTCTGGACATCTGTCTTGACGTCTGTCTGGATGTCTGTCTTGACATCTGTCTGTCTGGACGTCTGTCTGTCTTGATGTCTGTTTTGATGTCTGTCTTGATGTCTGTCTGGACATCTCTCTGTATGGACGTCTGTCTGTCTTGGCGTCTGTCTGGATGTCTGTCTGTATGGACGTCTGTCTTGGCGTCTGTCATGACGTCTGTCTGTCTGGACGTCTGTCTGTATGGTCGTCTGCCTGTATGGACGTCTGTCTTGACATCTGTCTGTCTGGACGTCTGTCTGGACGTCTGTATTGACGTCTGTCTGGACGTCTGTCTGGACGTTTGTCCTGACGTCTGTCTAGTTCTCTGACCAGACATCTGTCATTCTGGGCGTCTGTATGAACGTCTGTCTGTGTGGACGTCTGTCTTGACGTTTGTCTTCACGTCTGTTCGGACGTCTGTCTGGACGTCTGGACATCTGTCTGGACATCTGTCTTGACGTCTGTCTGGACGTCTGTCCTGACCTCTGTCTGTCCGGACTTCTGCACTGTCTGTCTGGACGTCTGTCGTGACGTCTGTCTTGACGTCTGTCTTGACGTCTGTCTGGACGTCTGTCCTGACGTTTGTCTTGACGTCTGTCTGACCTCTGACCAGACGTCTGTCTTGACGTCTGACCGGACGTCTGTCTTGACGTCTGTCTGGAAGTCTGTCGTGACGTCTGTCTGGACGTTTGTCTGTCTGGACGTCTGTCTGGGCATTTGTCCTGATGTCTCTCCTGACGTCTGTTTGTCTGGATGTCTGTCTTTACGTCTGTCTAGATATCTGTCTTGACGTCTGTCTGGACGTCTGTCTGTATGGACGTTTGTCTGGACGTCTGCCTTAACGCCTGTCTGTCTGGACGTCTGTCTTGACGTCTGTGTCTGGAGGTTTGTCTGTCTTGACCTCTGTCTGTCTAGACGTCTGTCTTGACGTATGTCTTGACATCTGTCTGGACGTCTCTCTGTATGGACGTCTGTCTGTCTGGACGTCTGTCTGGACGTTTGTCTGTATGGACGTCCGTCTTGATGTCTGTCTTGACATCTGTCTGTCTAGGCGTCTGTCTTGACGTCTGTCTTGACGTCGGTCTTGACGTCTGTCTTGACGTCGGTCTTGTCTGGATGTCTGCCCTGACGTCTGTCTGTCTGGACGTCTGCATCGACGTCTGTCGGGATGTCTGTCTTGACGTCAGTCCTGATGTCTGTCTGTCTGTCATGACGTCTGTGCGGACATGTGTCCTGAATTTTGTCTTGACGTCTGTCTGGAACTCTGACCGGACGTCTGTCTGGACGTTTGTCTGTCTGGACGTCTGTCTGGGCGTCTGTCTTGACGTCTCTGTCTTGACGTCTGTCCCGACGTCTGTCTGTCTTGACGTCTGTCTGGACGTCTGTCTGTATGCACGTCTGTCTGGACATCTGCCTTTACGTCCGCCTTAATGTCTGTCTGTCTGGACATCTGTCTGTCTGAACGTCTCTCTGGACGTCTGTCTTGACGTATGTCTTGACGTCTGTCTGGCTGGACGTCTGTCTTGACGTCTGTCGGGACGTCTGTCTTGACGTCTGTCAGTCTGGACATCTGTCTGTCTGGACGTCTGTCTGGACGCCTGTCTGTGGACGCCTGTGGACGCCTGTCTGGACGCCATGACGCCTATCTGGACGCCATGACGTCTGTCTTGACATCTGTCTTGATGCCTGTCTGGACGTCTGTCTGGGCGTCTGTCTGGACGTCTGTCTTGACGTCTGTCTGTCATGACGTATGTCTGTCTGGACGTCTGTCCTGAGGTCTGTCTGTCTGGACGTCTGTCATGACCTCTGTCTTTCTAAACCTCTGTCTTGACGTCTGTCTGGACGTCTGTCTTGACGTCTGTCTGTCTGGACATCTGTCTTGACGTGACGTCTGTCTGGATGTCTGTCTTGACATCTGTCTGTCTGGACGTCTCTCTGTCTTGACGTCTGTTTTGATGTTTGTATTGACGTCTGTCTGGACGTCTCTCTGTATGGACGTCTGTCTGTCTTGGCGTCTGTCTGGAAGTTTGTCTGTATGGATGTCAGTCTTGACGTCTGTCTTGACATCTGTCTGTCTGTATGGACGTCTGTCTGGATGTCTGTCTGTATGTACGTCTGTCTTGGCGTCTCGCATGAAGTCTGTCTGTCTGGACGTCTGTCTGGACGTCTGTCTGTATGGACGTCTGCATGTATGAACGTCTGCCTGTATGGACATCTGTCTTGACGTCTGTCTGTCTTGACGTCTGTCTGGACGTCTGTCTTGACGTTTGTCCTGACGTCTGTCTAGTTCTCTGACCAGATATCTGTCTTGACGTCTGTCTGGCTGGACGTCTGTCTGAGCATCTGTCTTGACGTCTGTCTTGACGCCTGTCTGGACGTCTGTCCTGACGTCTGTCTGGTATGACGTCTGTCTGGACGTCTGTCTTAACGTCTGTCTGTCTTGACGTCTGTCTGAACGTCTATCTTGACGTCTGTCTGTCTGGACATCTGTCTTCACGTATGTCTGTATGGACGTCTGTCTTGACATTTGTCTTGACGTCTGTCCGGACGTCTGTCTGGACGTCTGGACATCTGTCTGGACGTCTGGACATCTGTCTTGATGTCTGTCTTGACGTCTGTCTGGACCTCTGTCTTGACGTCTGTCGTTCTGGACACCTGTCTTGACATCTGTCTGTCTGGATGTCTGCCCTGACGTCTGCCTGTCTGGACGTCTGCCTTGAAGTCTGTCGGGACATCTCTCTTGACGTCTGTCTTGATGTCTGCCTGTCTGGACATCTGCCTTGAAGTCTGTCGGGACATCTCTCTTGACGTCTGTCTGTCTGGACGTCTGTCTGAACGTCTATCTTGACGTCTGTTTGGACATGTGTCTTGACGTCTGGACATCTGCCTGGACGTCTGGACATCTCTCTGGACGTCTGTCTTGACGTTCAGTAGGGTCGAGAGCTGGGCTAGTTGGTGAGACATCATTTAACCATATGGTGTAGTAGCGCAATTTTCACGGGGACGAAGAGGACAAGAAGACACGACACTCGCTACACTCGCAACTAGTTTTATTTCAGAAGCAGCACTTCATATATAACCCATAACCCTAGCGACACAGAAAAGAACTACGAACATTGAATCATTGCCAACAGAAGCTTTTGCGCAGACTCAAGCGATAGTACATGGTAGTTACGCTTACACTTTAAGATGACATAACTAAAACAGCCCTGGGTAACATCAAATAAAAAAACCAAAAAATTTTGCGGGAATTCACACGTGTTTGAAACAAAATTTTGAAACGACAAAAAGAAGAGTATGACACATGCAAACACTGATCTCAATGAAGTCCTTCGAGGTAGCTGGCTTCTCGGACACTTAACGAAACCGATGACTGACTAATGCATCCTTCTTTTCTTTTTTAATGTCGAAGGCTTCGACAATTTCTCTGGTTAGTTGGTTTTTATGACGGAAGACTACGGTTGTGTCACTGAACAGTGGTGAGCAGCCACACTGGGAACAGTGTCTCTTTATGTGAGAATGAATGTCAGTTCTTAATGATCGCTTGTGTGCTAAAAGTCGGGTGTTCACACATCGACCCGTCTGGCCGATGTATAGCTTTCCAAACGTTAGCGGCAAGCAATACACGACTGATAGGCTACACTTAACAAACTTTGTTGTGTGATTTACCGTACAACTACCAGCATTAGTGTTTACTGCTATGGAAACTTTACGGTCTAGTTTGGAACATATTTTGTTAAGATTGTTGGGTGCCGAAAAAACTAGTTCTAGGCCATGGCGATTACCTACGTTTTTTAAGTTATGGGCAATCTTGTGCGCATATGGAACTGACACTATGTTTTTCCTGTTTTCATTACTTGTCTTTTTTTATGAAATTTGTTGCGTACGTGACTAATCAGCTTGTTAGCCGATCTACACAACACGTGTTTTTCGTACCCAGCATTTTTTAGCCTGATAAAACATCGCCTGTCTTGACATCTGTCTGTCTGGATGTCTGCCCTGACGTCTCCCTGTCTGGACGTCTGCCTTGAAGTCGGTCGGGACATCTCTCTTGACGTCTGTCTTGACGTCTGTCTTTCTGGACGTCTGTCTGTCGGGTCGTCTTTCTGGACGTCTGTCATGACCTCTGTCTTGACGTCTGTCTGGACGTCTGCTTTGACGTCTGTCTTGACGTCTGTCTTTTGGACGTCTGTCTTGACGTTTGTCTAGACGTCTGTCTGTCTGGACGTCTGTGTGGACGTCTGTCTTGACGTCTGTTTGTCTTGACGTCTGTCCTTACGTCTGTCTTGACGTCTGTCTTGTTGTCTGTCTGTATGGAGGTCTGTCTGGACGCCTGTCTGTCTTGACGTCTGTCTGGACGTCTGTCAGCCTTGACGTCTGTCGGGACGTCTGTCTTGACGTCTGCCTGGACGTCTGTCCTCACGTCTGCCTGGGCGTCTCTCTTGACGTCTGTCTGTTCGGACGTCTGTCTGGACGTCTGGACATTTGTCTGGACATCTGTCTTGACGTCTGTCTGGACGTCTGTCTTGACCTCTGTCTGTCCGGACTTCTGCACTGACGTCTGTCTGTCTCGACGTCTCTCTGGACTTCTGTCGTGGCGTCTGTCTTGATGTCTGCCTTGACGTCTGTCTGGACATATGTCCTGACTTTTGTCTTGACGTCTGTCTGGACCTCTGACTGGGCGTCTGTCTGGACTTCTGTCAGGTCGTCTGTCTTGACGTCTGTCTTGACGTCTGTCCTGACGTCTGTCTGTCTTGAGGTCTGCCTGGACGTCTGTCTTAACACCTGTCTGTCTTGACGTCAGTCTGGACGTCTGTCTGTATGGACGTTTGTCTTGACGTCTGTCGGTCCGGAAGTCTGTCTTGACGTATGTTTGTATGGACGTCTCTCTTGACGTTTGTCTTGACTTCTGTCCGGACGTCTGTCTGGACACTGTCTGAACGTCTGTCTTGACGTCTGTCTGGACGTCTGTCTCTCTGGATGTCTGCCTAGACGTCTGTCTGTCTGGACGTCTGCCTTGACGTCTGTCGGGACGTCTGTCTTGACGTCTGTCTGTCTGGACCTCTGTGTGGACGTCTTACTTGACGTCTGTCTTGACGTCTGTCCGGACGTGTGTCTGGACGTCTGGACATCTGTCTGGACGTCTGTCTTGATGTCTGTCTGGACGTCTGTCTTGACGTCTGTCTGTCTGGACGTCTGCCCTGACGTCTGTCTGTCTGGACGTCTGCCTTATGTCTGTTGGGACGTCTGTCATGACGTCGGTCCTGATGTCTGTCTGTCTGGACGTCTGTCATGACGTCTGTCTGGACGTCTGGCTTGACGTCTGTATGTGTGGATGTCTGTCTGGACGTCTGTCTGTCTGCCTTGACGTCTGTCTGTCTGGACATCTGTCTTGACGTCTGTCTGTCAGGACATCTGTCTGTCTGGACGTCTGCCTTGACCTCTGTCTGGAGGTCTGTCTGTATGGATGTCGGTCATGACGTCTGTCTGTCTGGACATCTGTCTTGACGTCTGTGTGGACGTATGTCCTGACGTTTGTCTTGACGTCTGTCTGGACGTCTGTCTTGACGTCTGTCTGGACGTTTGTCCGTCGACATCTGTCTGGGAGTCTGTCTTGACGTCTGTCTTGACGTCTGTCTGTCTGGACATCTGTCTTGACGTATGTCTGTATGGACGTCTGTCTTGACATTTGTCTTGACGTCTGTCCAGACGTCTGTCTGGACGTCTGGACATCTGTCTGGACATCTGTCTTGACGTCTGTCGTTCTGGACACCTGTCTTGACATCTGTCTGTCTGGATGTCTGCCCTGACGTCTCCCTGTCTGGACGTCTGTCATGACGTCTGTCTTGACGTCTGTCTGGACGTCTGTCTTGACGTCTGTCTGGATGTCTGTCTGTATGAAAGTCTGTCTGGACGTCTGCCTTGACGTCTGTCTTGACGTCTGTCTCTCTGGACGTCTGTCTTGAAGTCTGTCTTGACGTCTGTCTGTCTGGACGTCTGTCTGTCTTGACGTCCGTCTGGACGTCTTTGTTGACGTATGTCTGGACGTCTGTCTGTCTTGCGTCTGTCTGGACGTCTGTCTTGACGTCGGTCTGTCTGGACGTCTGTCTTGACGTCTGTCTGTCTGGACATCTGTCTTGACGTCTGTCTGGATGTCTGTCTTGACATCTGTCTGTCTGGACGTCTGTCTGTCTTGACGTCTGTTTTGATGTCTGTCTTGACGTCTGTCTGGACGTCTCTCTGTATGGACGTCTGTCTGTCCTGGCGTCTGTCTGGATGTCTGTCTGTATGGACGTCTGTCTTGGCGTCTGTCATGACGTCTGTCTGTCTGGACGTCTGTCTGGACGTCTGTCTGTATGGACGTCTGCCTGTATGGACGTCTGTCTTGACGTCTGTCTGTCTGGACGTCTGTCTGGACGTCTGTATTGACGTCTGTCTGGACGTTTGTCCTGACGTCTGTCTAGTTCTCTGACCAGACATCTGTCATTCTGGGCGTCTGTATGAACGTCTGTCTGTGTGGACGTCTGTCTTGACGTTTGTCTTCACGTCTGTTCGGACGTCTGTCTGGACGTCTGGACATCTGTCTTGACGTCTGTCTGGACGTCTGTCCTGACCTCTGTCTGTCCGGACTTCTGCACTGTCTGTCTGGACGTCTGTCGTGACGTCTGTCTGGACGTCTGTCCTGACGTTTGTCTTGACGTCTGTCTGACCTCTGACCAGACGTCTGTCTTGACGTCTGACCGGACGTCTGTCTTGACGTCTGTCTGGAAGTCTGTCGTGACGTCTGTCTGGACGTCTGTCTGTATGGACGTTTGTCTGGACGTCTGCCTTAACGCCTGTCTGTCTGGACGTCTGTCTTGACGTCTGTGTCTGGAGGTTTGTCTGTCTTGACGTCTGTCTGTCTAGACGTCTGTCTTGACGTATGTCTTGACATCTGTCTGGACGTCTCTCTGTATGGACGTCTGTCTGTCTGGACGTCTGTCTGGACGTTTGTCTGTATGGACGTCCGTCTTGACGTCTGTCTTGACATCTGTCTGTCTAGGCGTCTGTCTTGACGTCTGTCTTGACGTCGGTCTTGACGTCTGTCTTGACGTCGGTCTTGTCTGGATGTCTGCCCTGACGTCTGTCTGTCTGGACGTCTGCATCGACGTCTGTCGGGATGTCTGTCTTGACGTCAGTCCTGATGTCTGTCTGTCTGTCATGACGTCTGTCATGACATCTGTCTTGACGTCTGTCTGGATGTCTGTCATGACATCTGTCTGTCTGGACGTCTGTGTGTCTTGACGTCTGTTTTGACGTCTGTCTTGACATCTGTCTGGACGTCTCTCTGTATGGACGTCTGTCTGTCTTGGCGTCTGTCTGGACGTTTATCTGTATGGATGTCAGTCTTGACGTCTGTCTTGACATCTGTCTGTCTAGACGTCTGTCAGGACGTCTGTCTGTATGGACATCTGTCTGGATGTCTGTCTGTATGTACGTCTGTCTTGGCTTCTGTCATGACGTCTGTCTGTCTGGACGTCTGTCTGGACATCTGTC
This sequence comes from Rhipicephalus annulatus, assembly GCA_013436015.1. NCBI lineage: Eukaryota > Metazoa > Arthropoda > Arachnida > Ixodida > Ixodidae > Rhipicephalus > Rhipicephalus annulatus. The sequence continues at coordinate 221,415 of WOVY01009791.1, forward strand.
TGTATGGACGTCTGTCTTGACGTCTGTCTGTCTGGACGTCTGTCTGGACGTCTGTATTGGCGTCTGTCTGGACGTCTGTCTTGACGTCTGTCTGGACGTCTGTCCTGACGTTTGTCCTGACATCTGACTAGTTCTCTGACCAGACATCTGTCTTGACGTCTGTCTGGCTGAACGTCTGTCTGAGCATCTGTCTTGACGTCTGTCTTGACGTCTGTCTTGATGCCTGTCTGGACGTCTGTCCTGACGTCTGTCTGTTATGACGTCTGTCTGGACGTCTGTCTTAACGTCTGTCTGTCTTGACGTCTGTCTGAATGTCTATCTTGACGTCTGTCTGTCTGGACATCTGTCTTGACGTATGTATGGGCGTCTGTCTGGACATCTGTCTGGACGTCTGTCTTGACGTCTGTCTGGACCTCTGTCTTGACGTCTGTCGTTCTGGACACCTGTCTTGACATCTGTCTGTCTGGGTGTCTGCCCTGACGTCTGCCTGTCTGGACGTCTGCCTTGAAGTCTGTCGGGACATCTCTCTTGACGTCTGTCTGTCTGGACGTCTGTCTATCAGGACGTCTTTCTGGACGTCTGTCATGACCTCTGTCTTGACGTCTGTCTGGACGTCTGCTTTGACGTCTGTCTTGACGTCTGTCTTTTGGACGTCTGTCTTGATGATTGTCTAGACGTCTGTCTGTCTGGACGTCTGTGTGGACGTCTGTCTTGACGTCTGTTTATCTTGACGTCTGTCTGTATGGACGTCTGTCTGGACGCCTGTCTGTCTTGACGTCTGTCTGTACGTCTGTCAGTCTTGACGTCTGTCGGGACGTCTGTCTTGATGTCTGCCTGGACGTCTGTCCTGACGTCTGCCTGGGCGTCTCTCTTGACGTCTGTCTGTCCGGACGTCTGTCTGGACGTGTGTTTTGACGTCTTTTTGGGCGTCTGTATGAACGTCTGTCTGTATGGACGTCTGCTTGACGTTTGTCTTCACGTCTGTTCGGACGTCTGTCTGGACGTCTGGACATCTGTCTGGACATCTGTCTTGACGTCTGTCTGGACGTCTGTCCTGACCTCTGTCTGTCCGGACTTCTGCACTGACGTCTGTCTGTCTGGACGTCTGTCTGAATGTCTGTCTGGACTTCTGTCGTGACGTCTGTCTTGACGTCTGCCCGGACATCTGTCCTGACGTTTGTCTTGACGTCTGTCTGGACCTCTGACCGGGCGTCTGTCTGGACGTCTGTCAGTCTTGACATCTGTCTGGACATCTGTCTGTCTATACGTCTGTCTGGACGTCTGTCATGACGTCTGTCTGTCTGAACGTCTGTCTTGACGTATGTCTGGACGTCTGTCTGTCTTTGCGCCTGTCTGGACGTCTGTTTTGACGTCGGTCTGTCTGGACGTCTGTCCTGCATCTGTCTTGACGTCTATCTTGACGTCTGTCTGCCTGGACATCTGTCTTGACGTCTGTCTGGATGTCTGTCTTGACATCTGTCTGTCTGGACGTCTGTCTGTCTTGACGTCTGTTTTGATGTCTGTCTTGACGTCTGTCTGGACGTCTCTCTGTATGGACGTCTGTCTGTCTTGGCGTCTGTCTGGATGTCTGTCTGTATAGACATCTGTCTTGGCGTTTGTCATGACAACTGTCTGTCTGGCCGTCTGTCTGTATGGACGTCTTTCTGTATGGACGTCTGCCTGTATGGATGTCTGTCTTGACATCTGTCTGTCTGGACGTCTGTATTGACGTCTGTCTGCGTGGACGTCTGTCTTGACGTTTGTCTTCACGTCTGTTCAGACGTCTGTCTGGACGTCTGGACATCTGTCTGGACATCTGTCTTGACGTCTGTCTGGACGTCTGTCTTGACCTCTGTCTGTCCGGACTTCTGCACTGAAGTCTGTCTGTCTGGACGTCTGTCTGGATGTCTGTCTGGACGTCTGTCGTGACGTCTGTCTTGACGTCTGTCTGGACGTCTGTCCTGACGTTTGCCCTGACTTCTGTCTGTCTGGACGTCTGCCTTGACGTCTGTCGGGACGTCTGTCTTGACGTCTGTCTTGATGTCTGTCAGTCTGGACGTCTGTTTGTCTGGACGACGTCTGTCCTGACGTCTGTCTGTCTGGACGTCTGTCCTGACCTCTGTCTGTGTAAACATCTGTCTTGACGTCTGTCTGGATCTCTGTCTGGACGTCTGTCTGTATGGACGTCTGTATTGACGTCTGTCTGGACATCTGCCTTGACATCAGTCTGTCTTGACGTCGCTCTTTCTTGACGTCTGTCTTGATGTCTGTCTTGACGTCTGTCTGGACGTCTCTCTGTGTGGTCGTCTGTCTGTCTTGACGTCTGTCTGGACATCTGTCTATACGGACGTTTGTCTGGACGTCTGCCTTAACGCCTGTCTGTCTGGATGTCTGTCTTGACGTCTGTGTCTGGACGTTTGTCTGTCTTGACGTATGTCTGGACGTCTGTCTTGACGTATGTCTTGATACTTGGGTTTTAGCAGCGCGAAAAATGCACGAAGGACAAGAAAAGGACGAGACAAGCACTGACTTCCAACTAAAATTTTTATTGACGGGAAGGCCGTTAATATGCAATGGAGCACAAAGAGTGAAAAATGACAAATTTTAAGATACAATTATCACCGATCGCTATGCCTGCTGCGCCGACCCTCGCAACTCAAGAAACATATCTCTTTATCTGATAGGGCAACTGATGGCTTGCTTACACATGCGCTGCTTTCAAGCTCCATTTGAGCAGCCTCATAAATTATACGCACGTTTTCCTCTTTAATCTTGCATAGAACTGTTGTTTTTTCAAACAGCGGAGTGCACCCACACGTGCTCACGTGTTGCGCTAGGAAGCCATCTTTTCCGCCACGAACATTATTGGCGTGTTCCCGTAAGCGATCGTTTAAGCATCTGCCCGTCTGGCCCACATAACATGCACCGCAAGAAAATGGGGTCCTGTAAACGACGCCTAACGCGCAGTCCACAAACTGCGTCCTGTGCCTAACCATACACCGTTTTCCCAAACTCTTTACAGGGCAGGTCCTGTTTGTCAACTGGGACAACTTATCAGGGGCACTGAAGACCACTTTCACATTGAGGCGCTGTCCTATTTTCTTTAGGCGGTGTGACACAGAATGCATGTACGGAATAACCGCCACCTTTTCCCGCTTTTCCGCTGTGGTGCCATCTCTGTTGCCGTCAGTGCCCAATCGTTTCCTTTTTCTGTGCATTGCCTCCGCCACAGAAATGAGCAAAGTGCGCGGGTACCCTTCTCTTTCTAGGCGCTCCGACTGTGCCAGGAGACTAGCTTCTAAGACGTGGTGACAGGACCTCTCTAAAGCATTGTGAAAACATGATTGAACAATGGCTCTCTTTACTAATTTGCTATGCGCAGACGAGAACGGAAGAACAGGCTTCTGCGAGCGAGGCTCGTAACACCAGCACGTGTGGTTCTCCAAAAAAGAAATCTTTAGATCAAGAAAGCGGATGCTATCCCTTTCCGGCGTCTCGTGCGTCACCACGAGTGGATAGAGGCATTCGCGAAAGATTTGCAACACCTGCATGACCTTGGAATGAAAGGTCTCTAAATCACAGCTCAAAATTAACAGATAATCATCCACATACCGAAAGGTCTTTACTACAGAAAGTTCGCCGAGCTTCTCATTCAGTACCCTATCAAATTTGGCTAATAGCAAGTCACTTAGAAAAGGAGCTATGGACGATCCTATTGAGACACCTTCTTTCTGTATATATGTTTTTCCGTTCCATTCTACAAACGTTGATGTGATGTACAAAGATAAAAGTTCTAAGAAACCTTTGGACGACATACACGTGGTGTTCTGAAATGGCACCGCGCCGAAACTGTCAATGCATTCATCAATGCACGCTAACAAATCTTTGTGCGGAAGAGAGTAATAAAGGTCTTTTATGTCTATCGAAAAAGCTCTCAACCTCGCGCCTGGATGCTGCTTCAGAAAGTTGACGACTTCTCCAGAGTTGAATATTCTGAAGGGGTCTTCCACAGGGAGCAATTTCAGTTTATCTTGCAAAAACCGCCCTAGTTCATACTGCCAGGAATTCCTTTCCGAGACGATTGTGCGGAAAGGTGCTCCTTCTTTGTGAGTCTTGGTTGTAAAGAACATGTTTAAGGACAGCTTGTCACTTTTGCCGATTTCTCGCGCCAGAACCGGCAAATCTAACTCGGAGCACAGATTCTTCGCCTTCGATCTGATTTTAGCAAGATTAATGCCTTCGCACACACGAAAGACGGTCGAAATTGCTTGGTGGGCCTTTTCAAAGTACAGGCCTCTCGGTAACACAGCGAACCCTCCCTCTTTGTCCGAAGGTACAACACAAAGAGCATTGTCTATGAGGTAAGCGGCAACTTTACCTACTGGTACGCCACTGTTAGCTGGCTTACCCCGTAAAAGAACGTCGAGGCCTTCTGAGACACATCTGTCGGTGTCTTCTGGTGGAGCACAGTTCGCGACCTGGCGCACAGTGGCCAAAAGTTCAGTGGGTGTCCGCCTCTTCTCAACCGCGAACTTTGGGCCTAGACCCAACGTCTTCATGACGAAGTCTGGGAGGGCTAAGTCACCACACGTATGAACGACACCAGTAGACCCACGTCGCGTCGTTGAAAACTGGGACCGGAGCCTCCGTAATTCACCTTGCCAAAGATAGTCTACCACGTGGTCAATGCGGCCTGTGTACTCTCGCCATCTTGTTTTCTTGTGCATGACATGTTGCTCATGGAGAAGAGGAAGGAAAAGTGCATCCCTGTACATTCTTGCTTGCCGGAGCCATTCCGCCCTGAGTATCTTGCACACCCTCGTGCCATGGCCAATCGAGGGCTGGAAACCACCAAAAACAAGCTTCACCTCCGGGGGCAGCTGCTTCGAGCGGATGCAAAAAGTGAAGACGCGAGCTCGACATGTTGCGATGGCGATGAGGGTAATCACCACAGATGGATGTAGAGGGACACACAGAAAAGAGCCCGTTTGACTAGAAATGTAACGTAATAGAGCGGTTGACTGGGCTAGTTGGTATGGCATACTTGGGTTTTAGCAGCGCGAAAAATGCACGAAGGACAAGAAAAGGACGAGACAAGCACTGACTTCCAACTAAAATTTTTATTGACGGGAAGGCCGTTAATATGCAATGGAGCACAAAGAGTGAAAAATGACAAATTTTTGACCCTCATCGCCATCGCAACATGTCGAGCTCGCGTCTTCACTTTTTGCATCCGCTCGAAGCAGCTGCCCCCGGAGGTGAAGCTTGTTTTTGGTGGTTTCCAGCCCTCGATTGGCCATGGCACGAGGGTGTGCAAGATACTCAGGGCGGAATGGCTCCGGCAAGCAAGAATGTACAGGGATGCACTTTTCCTTCCTCTTCTCCATGAGCAACATGTCATGCACAAGAAAACAAGATGGCGAGAGTACACAGGCCGCATTGACCACGTGGTAGACTATCTTTGGCAAGGTGAATTACGGAGGCTCCGGTCCCAGTTTTCAACGACGCGACGTGGGTCTACTGGTGTCGTTCATACGTGTGGTGACTTAGCCCTCCCAGACTTCGTCATGAAGACGTTGGGTCTCGGCCCAAAGTTCGCGGTTGAGAAGAGGCGGACACCCACTGAACTTTTGGCCACTGTGCGCCAGGTCGCGAACTGTGCTCCACCAGAAGACACCGACAGATGTGTCTCAGAAGGCCTCGACGTTCTTTTACGGGGTAAGCCAGCTAACAGTGGCGTACCAGTAGGTAAAGTTGCCGCTTACCTCATAGACAATGCTCTTTGTGTTGTACCTTCGGACAAAGAGGGAGGGTTCGCTGTGTTACCGAGAGGCCTGTACTTTGAAAAGGCCCACCAAGCAATTTCGACCGTCTTTCGTGTGTGCGAAGGCATTAATCTTGCTAAAATCAGATCGAAGGCGAAGAATCTGTGCTCCGAGTTAGATTTGCCGGTTCTGGCGCGAGAAATCGGCAAAAGTGACAAGCTGTCCTTAAACATGTTCTTTACAACCAAGACTCACAAAGAAGGAGCACCTTTCCGCACAATCGTCTCGGAAAGGAATTCCTGGCAGTATGAACTAGGGCGGTTTTTGCAAGATAAACTGAAATTGCTCCCTGTGGAAGACCCCTTCAGAATATTCAACTCTGGAGAAGTCGTCAACTTTCTGAAGCAGCATCCAGGCGCGAGGTTGAGAGCTTTTTCGATAGACATAAAAGACCTTTATTACTCTCTTCCGCACAAAGATTTGTTAGCGTGCATTGATGAATGCATTGACAGTTTCGGCGCGGTGCCATTTCAGAACACCACGTGTATGTCGTCCAAAGGTTTCTTAGAACTTTTATCTTTTGTAACGTGGAGAAATAAGACAAAGAGACAACGCCTTTGCTGCAGGCCGGCTGTTCTTTATCTAACTTCGTCTTCCTCTGCCTTTCCCAGCTCGCTGTCCCCGCGCCAGAAACCCCAGCGTCTTTCTTCATCATGACACTCGGCCACGACTGCGTGCGCGCAAAGGGCAATTTTCTCTGGAGGGCGGCACTGGGAGTGCCGTGGTAGTCTGTCATGTGCACGCCTCGAGCTGTCCTGTGGAACTGTCCTGTACTCTGGTGGACGACCCTGGCTGTGTCGAGGTGGTCGTTGCAGGTCGCGTCCGCGCGGCAAGTTAATGTAGTCACCTGGAGAATGTAAACCCAGCAGGTGATACTGGCTGGTGCGGAGTGATCGCATTGGTGGCGGACCATCGCGATGACTACCCCTTCGCTGCTTGGATGACATTGCAGGGACACCAGTATGCAGTACTGCGGCCCACACTGAGCGGGGACGCCTGCGTTGTTCAGAGCGAGGGAAGGTACGATGGGCTATATCGATAGATATCAGCGACATCGCTGTGTAGACTTTGCGCGTAGACTTGCGACGCAAGTCGTGCTCTAGCGGCTTCGCTGATGCACTGCTGGTCGAAGTAGAGGTTTTTGCCAATCCGTCACGTGCGTTCATGTCGACATGGCCAGTTGCCTCGCCATCCGGAGTAACCGTGAACTGCACCGGAATGACTTCGATGGCATCCTCCTCAGGTGGAGTAGGCACTTGTGGCTCGTTAGGGAAGACGGCATTTGGCAGGTTACGAGCGTCCACGCAATCGGCCAATGACGGCAAAGGTGGCAGGTGATGGTGCGGCTCCTTACTATGGGTCAAACTGGCCGTTGTGACGTGTGCTTGGTCTCCGGCTGGTTGTGGAAGAGCCGCCGTCGTCACGCAGCAGGTCAATGGATCCAAGCCATTTGAGGCTGACCAGCTTGGAGGCTGGCTCACTGGCTTCTGTGCTTTATAGGCGGTCCTAAGTTGGGTCAAGGGTAATTGTGTGTCAGGTGTCGACGCGGAGTCAGAGATCTGCCCGGAGGAGTACACCGTCCAGCTTGTCTCGATGATTGCCGCAGGGTACTCCGAGAAGCTGTCCGGGGAGGGGCACGCGGCACACGCTGTAGGGGGGCGCGGCGCCTCGTGAGGTTGATCTCCGAGGTAGGGCAGGGTTGGCAGAGGGTGCAGCTGCCTCGTCGTTGTGCTTCTCAATAGCCCCTTGCTCGGTAGTGGCGAGGGTAGAATGAGAGGTAGCAGTGAGGTCAGACTCAATTCTTCCAAACGCAGCAATGAGCTTGGCGCTCCAGTCCGCCCAGGACTGCTGCCGCACGCCTTCGTACCTGTGCCACGCAGCAGCAGGATTTTGAAGGCGGTCTAAGGCTACGCACCACTTCTGATTGTCGCTCCATCCCTTGCGAGCTCCGAGAGCATTGATGGTAGCCACCCAATCGACGGCATCGTCCTGGAAGCCGCGAAACTCGGGTAGCTCGGAGGCAGCCGGTGGTGGTGTCACGGCAGGCGAAGCTCCCGAAAATAGCGACGCCACACAGCCAAGTTGGTGTGAAAGAGCCGCGAGAGTATACTGGAGCTTGCTGCGGCTCTCGGGGGAGTTGTTGAATGGTCTTGCGAGGCGGGCCGCGGCCAACGCCTCATCGATAATGTGAAGTCCCGGCAAAGCAGCAGGGAGTATCGCAGAACTCGACGCTGTCAGGGCGCCGACCTCGAGGCGGAGTCGCGCAATGGTGCGCGAAAGCTCGGTGGCACTCTCGGGCGGCCCACATGCGGAGCCAGTGGGGACGTGTTCCCCGATCAGCGTACTCACTGCTGTGGTACCCTCGGCCGAGGGAGCTTGAACAGCACCCCTGAGCGGCTGAGGTGCCGATGAAGCACTGAGCAGGACGTTGTCGCAGTGGGAAGCGTGAACGGCATTCCCGGTCAACGACAGGCCATGTACTGTCGTGTGGGGCCGGGGCAAGCCTGCCCAGGAGCCATCGAGAAGGCCTGGACGCCGTCCCCGAATGGCGGCACAGGTGCTCCCGGCTGCAGGAGGGCTGTCGGCTCCATGATCGAGGAAGCGTGAACAGCGTTTTTACGATGAGAGAACCACGCTGCCGATGATCCACGAGGATACGGACAGGTGGCTTGTGCCGCAGGGTTCACTTGTCGACCTGTGCTCACGGCACAATCCGTGGCGAAGGACGCGTAGACGGTGTCCCTTTTCATGAAGAAATACCGGTGATGGTATACTAGAGCCGCCGAGGAGGCCTTGGCGCATCCCGAACGGTGGGTGGCAGTGGCGGCAGGTGCACAGCTGCTGAGGAGGCCTTGACGCCGTCCCCAGCGACGCTTACCGCATCTGCACGTCGGCGGGCGTCTGGAATCGACAAGCCGGGACGTATGACGTCTTCTTCATCGACTGCGCCATTGTTAACGTGAGAAATAAGACAAAGAGACAACGCCTTTGCTGCAGGGCCGGCTGTCTTTATCTAACTTCGTCTTCCTCTGCCTTTCCCCAGCTCGCTGTCCCCCGCGCCAGAAACCCCAGCGTCTTTCTTCATCATGACACT
>WOVY01009792.1:0-11715 GCA_013436015.1 Rhipicephalus annulatus
ATGTAGAAGGGCGATCTGTGTGACAATATTACTGCGGATAAGTGCGCCAGTTTCTTGAAGTGGTGAAGGGCACAAGTTGATGTACCAGAGTGGACTGTGAACTTCGAACCATGCATTGGTACGAATGCCAAAGTATTGACCAATAGTCTGTTCAGACCGAATGGTTATTCATCGTATTTTGCGGTACTTTTGTATTTTGTCGAGTATGTGAAATCTGCACAGTTTTCATATGCAAGGCAAGAAAGAAAAAAAAAACATCTTGTCCCATTTGAAGTTTATTTATTTATTTTATTTATTTATTTATTTATTTTAAATACCCTAAAGGCCCCGAGAGGCATTACATAGGGGGGGATACTGTTAAAAACAAGATATACATCAATTCATATAAAGGAACGCACACAGCGATCAGACATAACTAGGTAAGAGGTACATTATAAGACAAGGATGTAACACATGGCTTCCATTTCACAACTCCAGTACATTTCAATTCCAGGAAAATTCATGACACTAGTTCTTCATCGTTTCGCTGGTACATGAGATATAACAACAGGGTAAGATATAGTAGCAGTAGACATATTACACATCAAGATATGTACGAAGCACAGATTGGGAATGCAGACGGATCATTTATCATCGCAATCTCGCTGGGAAGCTCGTTCCACTCGGTTACAGATAACACAAAAGGGAATTTTGGTACTTTTTGGTCTTTGCAAATATGGACGACCACTTTACGAGCATGGTCAGTGCGATTGGATACATAATGGGCCGGAAAAATATGAGCGCATGAAAAAGGTGTAATACCATGATACAGAGAGTGAAAAAAGGTCAAGCGGAAGAATTTACGACGAGTGTTAAGTTCTGGAAGATTAAGAATCTGTTTTAATGCTGAGACACTTTGGTATGGCGAGTACGAGTGCAAAATGAAGGGGCAGCCTTGTTTTGAATAGATTCAATACAGTCGGACAGTATAGCTGTGTGAGGGTGCCAAATAATTGAAGCATAATCGAGCGTTGCCACGGATGAGGGAAGTGTAAGCGCGAAGTCTAGTTTCATGGTTTGCGAGATATAAACGGCGCTTAAGAAAGCCAAGTTTTTTTAGTGCCTTGTTTGTTACGTGTTCAATATGCATGGCCCAGTTTAAATCAGGAGTAAATATCCACGCCAAGATATTTGAAAGAAAAGGTTCGTTTTATATCCAAACTGCATAACATGTATCGATTTAATGGAGTATTTGGATTCGAAGAAAATGACATGACCTTTGTTTTATCAGTATTAATTTCCATTTTCCATGTGTGCACCATTTAGCCAGGGTATTTAGATCATTTTGCAAAATAGCTACGTCATCAGTGCATGTGATCTGTCTATAAATTATACAGTCATCGGCAAACAGTCGAATTGTTGAAGTTATATTGTTCGCAATGTCATTAATATATATCAGGAATAGTAAAGGCCCTAAAACTGATCCCTGAGGTACTCCTGACCTAACGACACAGGAAATTGGAAAGATGATTATTTATATTACTTTTTGAGAGCGACCAGATAGAAATTCCTGAATCCAGCGGGTAGTTTTATGTCTAAATTTAGGCAGTTTATTTTTTGGATGAGCCGTATGTGGGGAACACGATCGAAGGCTTTAGAAAAGTCGATAAATACAGCATCTGTGTAAACCGATTTGTGCAAAGAGTCATGTAAATCCGTAGATAATTCAAATAACTGTGTCAGGCAAGACCGCTTTGTACCTGAACCCATGTTGATTTTCGAATAACACTTTATTAGTATAAGATGTCTCATTATGTGGGAGTAAATTATATGTTCGAGGAGTTTACAACAAACTGATGTGAGTGAAATCGGGGCGGTAGTTTTTTGGACTTGACGGATCACCAGATTTATAAATGGGTATAACGTGACCAGATTTCCAATCGTCAGGGACGCACCCAGAATCAAGCGATTGCTGAAAAATTAAGGACAATAAAAACGATGATACGTGACTAGTTAATTTCAGTAGTTTTGAGCTGATGCCGTCAGGTCCAGGGCTGGACCGAAGCGGAAGTCTAGCAATTGCACGTGATACACTTACTTCCGTTACGATAAAGGGCTCGCTTGGGCAAGTAATTGGAATAGGAGTGACGGAACAGGACTCGTCAAGAGGTGGTTCGTCTGTAAAAACTTCGCTAAAGACATTGTTTAAAACCTCAGCACAATCAGAGGTGGGTACAATCGACCCATTTGCGTCTTTTAATGTTATTATAGTGTCCGTATCTCTAGGGTTAAGAACTCGCCAAAACTTTTTCGGATCGGATTTTAACAGATTCGGCAGCGTATCATTGAAATAATAATCCTTAGCTTCTTTAAAAGCTTTTTCTGACTCCCGAGCTAGTTCTTTATACTTATTCCAAGTGCGGTGACTGTTAATTTGCGAAGCCTTTTTGTACGCTCTTTTCTTTTTGTTTAGGCAACTTTTGACCTTCTTTGAAAACCAGGGAGCACTTGTTTGTGATGTGAAGGAAACCACAGGAATGCACGTATTTTCAATTTTTTTAAGGAAGTCCCGATATATTATCCAGTTTTCATTTGTTGTACGATTGCTAAATTCGTTCAGAAAATAACACAAAAACTCGGTTAGCATGCAATTAATTTTTTCAATATCTGCTTTTTTGTAATTTAGTATGCGTTTAGGCGTTATTTTCTTGTTAAGGAGAGGCAGAGGGTGGGAACAGTGTACTACTCTGTGGTCACTAATTCATCAAGGACTTGGACTACAACGTTTGTCGGATTGTTTGTAAAAATTAAGTCGAGGATGTGATGGCCGCGCGTCGGTGCAGTTACCATTTGAGTTAGGTGAAATAGTTGCAAGGTACGAAGGAAGCGAGATATTTCAAGTCCGACAGATATTGATAGCGATGATGGTGTGACCCAGTTAATGGAGGGGTAATTGAAATCACCGCCAAGCAGCAGAAGTGACACTATATACATATCATTCGCACGGCATGTCATCGTCCATCCTTTCAAAAATTCGAAGCTCACAGGCATAAAAAGCTCAAGTAGTAGTAGTAGTACAAAACTTTATTATATACATAATCCAGACAGGCTTGAACTCCATTGCCCCGAAGAATATACGGGGTGGAGAGCGAAGTCTGTCCGGCAGGGTGGTGCCCCTATTCCAGGGCCCCACTGGCGCGAGCCATCCGTTCAGCTCTTTGGATCAGTCGCAGCTGATCCACTAGGGCTGGGCTAGACAGCAGCGCCTCCCATTCCTCCCACGTGCCAGTGGTGTCGTGCTCTTCGTCGCGCTCTGCACACTCCCACGTGATGTGAAAGAGTGTTGGGGTGGCTCCGCACCACGGGCACATATCTCTGTACGCCGTGGGGTAGATCAGGTGAAGAGTGTGCAGATTGATGTAAGTGTTCGTCTGTATTTTTCTTAGCGCTGTTGCCTCCGCAGCGCTGAGCTTGCTGTGAGGACGTGGATACAGCTGCCTATTTTCTCTGTAATACTTTAAGATTGTTGCGAAGCTAGGGTCCAGGGGTGTAGGGTCATCACTTGCATCGGCTTGAGTGGCTCGGTGATTTGTGAAGCCTCGAGCCGCCTCATCCGCGCGCAGGTTCCCTGTCACACCCTCGTGCCCCGGTGCCCAAGTCACAGCCTGTACGTATTTCACTGTGGGGTCCCATCCTGTTCCAACCAATATACGGAGCGCTTGTGCTCCAATTTTGCCCTTTAGATAGTTTCTGCAAGCTTTTTGCGAATCTGAAATGATTGTTAATGGAGCGTTTCGCGTCCATCCCTCTTTTATTGCGAGTGCTATGGCAACTTCTTCTGCTTGTGCTGTCGACGCCTGATCTATTGAAGCGCAGGCTGTAATTTTCCCTCTATGGTCGGTGGCTACACACACATATCTCTTTGCATTGGTCTGATAAGGCGCGGCGTCAGTGAATCTGGCCGTGTTCAAAAATCTTGTCTTTTTGTCTATGTAGTCAGCCCTTGCCTTTCTTCTTCCAGCATGCAGAGTAGGATCCATGTTGCTTGGTATTGGCAATACGGTGTACCATTTTCTGAATTCGCTTGGTACTTCTTTAGTTTCTTGGTGTTTTTGTAATAAAGTATCGCGCCCTAGTTTTGTTAGGACTGCTCTGCCCGTTGGGGTCTGGAGAAGGCGATTTTCTTGCGCTAGTAACTGGGCCTCGGATAATTCTTCAATTGTGTTATGAAGACCAAGCGCCAGCAGCTTGTCGTTTGAAGTATTCCGCGGTAATCTCAGGGCTGTCTTGTAGGCCATTCTAATTATTTGGTTTGCTTTTTCATTCTCTTCCCTGTTCATAATTTGATATGGAAGCGAGTATGTAATGCGACTGATGACGAGGCTTTTGACCAATTTTAGGGTATCTTGTTCTCTCATGCCTTTATGGTTGTTTGTTATTCGCGAGATCATGCGTGAGATCTGCTGTACTGATGTTTTGAGTTGATTTAGTGTGTGCAGACATCTCTGATTAGCTTGAAGCCACATTCCTAGTATGCGTACAGTATCTTTCTCCGGAATGACATTTCCGTCGAGCTTGACTTCCAGCTTTAGATTCGGGTCGATCATCCGTGCTTTTCTCTTCGTGAAGCGAATGAGCTCTGACTTTTCAGCTGAGCACTGAAGACCCCGTATCCTTGCGTACTCTTCTATGGTGTTAGCTGCCTGTTGTAACCTATCTTCTTTCTCTGCTAGGCTGCCTGTGGTTGTCCATACCGTAATATCGTCTGCATATATCGCATGTGGTAGACCGGCAATATCTTTGAGTTTTCCTGCAAGGCCTGTCATGGCGACATTGAAAAGTGTCGGTGAAATGACCGCTCCTTGGGGTGTTCCTTTATTTGGAGGTTTAATGATGTCGGATTCGTAATCTCCCAGCTTGATTGTTGCAGTCCTGTTACTAAGAAAACTTTTGACGTAGTCGAACATTCGTTCTCCACAGTTAGCTTCCTCCAGACCTTCTAGTATTGCTTTGTGACTGATGTTATCAAAGGCTCCCTTCATATCAACTGCCATAACGACGTTTTCCCCAACCTTAGAGATGTCCATTAATACTTGTTCTTTTAAAAGTAGTAGAACATCTTGCGTAGAAAGGTGTGAGCGAAAGCCAAACATAGTTTCGGGCATGAGGTTGTTCTTCTCGAGATGGTTGAGGAGCCTGGTGTTCACCAGTTTTCAAAGATTTTTCCTAAGCAGGACGTGAGCGAGATAGGTCTCATGTTCTCAATGGCAAGTTTTTTTCCTGGTTTAGGCACCATGACCACAATCGCATGTTTCCATTCTGGTGGGACAGTTCCAGCCAGCCAATGTTTGTTTATGTATTTAGTGAGAGCTTCAATAGCTTCGTCATTTAGGTTCCTGATCATACCATTGGTGATTTTATCTGCACCCGCGGCTGTGTTCTTCTTGTTACTAAATATGGCTGCCCTTATCTCAGAGTCCGTAAAAGGCTTGTCTAAATCAGGTTGCGGTGATCCTTTATACCTTCCTTGATATGAAGGCGTCACTTCCGTCTTCCCCAAAGCATTTTTATGCATGGCTTGAATGAGGTCCTCTTTTGTACCTGGGTATAAGTGCAGCAATCGTTCAACGGCTTTACTGTTTTCATTTTTTGTCTTCGTGGGGTCTATCATGGCTTTCAGTATGTTCCATGTTTTGGCCGTACTCAGCGTTCCATTGAGTGAATCACAGAAATTGGCCCAATTAGTTGCAGCTAGTTGATTGGCGTAATCCTCTGCGCGCTGGGTGATATCTTTGATTTTTTCTTTCAATTCACGGTTACGTTTCTGTCTTTTCCATATTTTCGTAAGGCTTCTTCTTGCTTCCCAAAGATGTAGTAGGTGTGAGTCGACCTCAGGGGCATTGCTTGATCGCATTATTTCTTTACTCCCCGCAGGGGCGCCTGCGCAAGTAGGCGTTTAGTGTGTAGCGACACCACGGACCTGAGCCCCGCAGGGGCGCCTGCGCAAGTAGGCGTTTGGTGTGTAGCGACACCACGGACCCGAGCTAACGGGGGAGTTTTGACTCCCTCCCACGCCTAGCCGTGCGTGGCTTTGCCGTGTCCGGGGAAAAGGGGATCCTGGGGGTTGAGCCGACGCTGGGTGCTTGGACCTTTAAGGCCCCCCGGCAGAGGCAACACACCCCTTTGGCCCCGGCTTCACGTAGACGGCGCCCCTGGGCTGACCCACCCAGGGGAAATCGGTAGTCGCCTTTTCCTATTTCTCTCTCTCCCTACATCTTAGTTTTTTCTCGTCTTTAAATCTATCCTGTCTTCTTCTCTCTTCCATTTACTTCCGACTTTTCCTGGCGGCAAGGGTTAACCTTGTGTATGTGTTCTGTCTTGGGCACAATACATTTGGTTATAGCGGCTGTGTACAGCTGACGTTGACATGCCTCATATATATTTAGGACTTGTCACGTCCCCGTGTTGGGCTCCATGGTGGGCGGCTGGCATGGCTGCCGAACTCACATTTAGTTTATGGCTTTTTCTTCTCTCCCTCCAGTGCATGATCGTCCTCTCCCGAAGAGAGGGCGCACCGAAGAATTTTGCAAGTATTTCAGCAAACTGAAAGAAACTTTTCCCCGCTACCATGTAATCCATTGTGAAACCGCTGAAAAGAACGCCAGAACTATTTCACCTTTCGTTGTTTCCAAATGCCTTACCACTACACTTGGACCAGGTTACCAGGCTACAAGAATGGCCAGTGGGGATCTCCTCCTCGAGGTAAAAAGTCAGAGCCAGTACGAAAACCTCTCAAAAACTAGAATCGTTTGGAAACATACCTATCTCAATTACACCACACCGCTCACTCAACACTTCCCGAGGCGTTGTATCTGATCAAGACTTGCTTGACCTGACTGAAGGTGAGCTCCTCGAGGGCTGGAAGGACCAGCAGGTGACACAAGTACAAAGAATTAAAATTAGGCGTGATAAGAAGGAAATCCCAACGAAACACATAATTGTGACATTTTGCACCAGCACCCTGCCTGAACATCTCGAAACAGGATACTTGAAGTTGAATGTGAGACCTTACATTCCCAACCCACGACGTTGCTTCAAATGCCAGCGTTTTGGTCACGGCTCTCAGAGTTGCCGCGGCCAACTCACCTGCGGAAAGTGTGCCACCACAGGACATGCTACGGACGAGTGTGCCCACTGCGCAAACTGCGATGGTGCCCATCCCGCATACTCCCGAACCTGTCCAACATGAAAAAAAGAAAAAGAAATTGTTACAATCAAAATCACACAAAACATTACTTTCCGAGAAGCCCGTCAACAAGTGTCTGGTCTTTTCACAAACAAACCATCGTTTGCCGATGTAGTGCAAGAGGGGGCAGCACTACAACGGCCTGCGGCAACTGCCCATGCCAGGCACAGTGTGCCCAGGCGGTCGCCAATGCCCCCACTCATGGCGGGAACAGCCAAGGCTGCCCTGCCACTCCTCCCCACGGCGACAACCAAGGCCGCTGCAAGCTCTTGCAGCGGCCAGGGTATCCCAGCACCAAAGGAGGTTCCTTCGACCTCTAGCCCAAGAGGACCGAAGGTTTCGCCCCCTGAGGTGAAGGAGACCCCAGGGTCAGCCGATATGAAGGCCTCGTCTCACCAGGCGAGGTCCCAAGCCCAAAACATCAGCTCGCAAATGCGGGCACGCAGTGCCTCTGAGGAGGCAATGGACACCACGGCACCCCTGGTGCAGAAAGACCGGCGTAGCTCCCTGGAGCGCGCCAAAAGAAATAAAAAGCCAATAACGGGGCCCGGCGACGGCCCTGTTCTTTGAGTCTTAACGCGTAGCTTAAGAAGCAGACACACCCATTGTTCCTTACACACAGCACTACGTTACCTCCAATATGGCAACACAAATAATACATTGGAACGTCAGAGGACTCCTTAGAAACCTCGATGATGTTCAAGAGCTCTTTTGCAAACATTCGCCGAAAGTGCTGTGTGTACAGGAAACTCATTTAAAATCTAAAAACACGAATTTTTTGCGTCGGTATGTTCTCTTCCGAAAGGACAGAGATGATGCTGCGGCATCATCCGGCGGTGTGGCCATTATTGTTAATCAAAAAGTAGCATGCACACATTTACCACTAAAAACAACACTAGAGGCAGTGGCTGTTCGAGCAGTTCTTTTCAACAAGCTCGTCACTATCTGCTCTCTGTACATACCCCCACACCATCGTCTTGGAAAACGAGAATTCGAGTCCTTAATAGACCAACTACCCGAACCTTATCTGGTCCTTGGTGACCTGAATGCTCATAGCAGTCTATGGGGTGATTCTCGCTGCGACGCACGAGGTCGTCTCATTGAACAGTTCCTTTTTTCCTCCGGCGCCTGTCTGTTGAATAGGAAAGAGGCAACATATTATAACCTTGCCAACAAAACCTACTCTTCCATAGATCTCAGCATCGCATCTCCTTCACTTGTACCATTACTCCAATGGAAAGTTCTAAATAATCCCTATGGAAGCGACCATTTTCCTGTCGTTTTGAGTACGCAAACATCATACGATATCCTCCACGAGTTCCCAGATGGCTTATACACAAAGCCAACTGGGAACAGTTTCATAACAAAGCTCACTTATCTTGGACTGACATATGTGGGCTAAGCATAGATGAAGCTGTGCAGTACTTCACAGCTCTCCTTATTAACACAGCAGCCAAATGCATCCCACAAACATCTGGACAGCCCGGCAAGCGACACGTCCCATGGTGGAACACAGAGTGTCGTAATGCGCGAAAGGAACAGAACAGGGCATGGAGGTTGCTGCGCAAATCGCCGACAGCGGAAAACCTTGAGAGATTTAAGAAAATAAAGTATCAAGGCAGGAGAACGCGTCGGCAGGCCAGAAGAGAAAGCTGGCACAAGTTTTTATCGGGGATTAATTCTTATACTCAAGAGGCTAAAGTCTGGAACATGGTTGGTAGAGTAGCAGGAAGACAAGTGCATTCACTCCCACTCGTGAACACACAGGGTGACAGCCTGGAAGATCAGGCGAACTTCCTCGGTGCACACTTCGAGCAGGTCTCTAGCTCTTCACACTATACTGAAGCTTTTCTAAGATACAAAGCAAAAATCGAAAAGCAGAAACTGGAATACAAGTGTACAAAATACGAGGCATACAACCAACCTTTCAACTTAGCTGAGCTACAAACATCACTAAATTCCTGCAGTAATTCTGCCCCAGGCCACGACCATGTCATGTATGAAATGTTGAAAAACCTGCCGCTTGAAACGCGAAAAACTTTACTCTCCCTATACAATGCTATCTGGCTTTCTGGCACCATACCTACTTCCTGGAAGAAGCCATTGTTATCCCTATTTTGAAACAGGGCAAGGACCCTTCCTCTGTTTCAAGTTATAGGCCAATTGCACTAACCAGCTGCCTTTGTAAACTCTTTGAAAAAATGATAAACCGCCGACTTTTATATTTCCTTGAAACACACAATCTGCTTGACCAATACCAATGTGGGTTTCGAGAGGGTAGATCTACCACCGACCATCTGGTGCGTATCGAGGCACAGATCCGAGACGCTTTCGTCCACAAACAATACTTTCTTTCTGTTTTTCTCGATATCGAAAAGGCTTACGACACCACATGGCGTTTTGGCATATTAAGAGACTTGTCTCGCCTGGGTGTGCGCGGTAGAATGCTTTCCATAATTGAGAGTTACTTGTCCAATCGGACATTCCGTGTCCGAGTGGGCAGTGTTCTCTCACAAACATTTGTCCAGGAAACAGGCGTGCCACAAGGTGGTGTACTTAGCTGCACACTTTTTATTATCAAAATGAATTCCCTGCACTTGTTCATCCCCTCGAAATATGTTTTATTGTACATATGTCGACGACGTTCAGCTTGGCTTCAAGTCGTGCAACTTGGCAATGTGTGAGCGGCAGGTTCAGCTGGGTTTAAATAAGGTCTCCAAATGGGCAGATGAAAACGGATTTCGACTTAACCCACAAAAAAGCACGTGTGTTTTGTTCTCTCGAAAGAGAGGCATGCACTCGGAACCTGACATTCGACTGAATGGGCAACGCCTGTCCGTCAAAGCCGAGCATAAATTCTTAGGCCTAATCTTGGACAACAAGTTGACATTCGTGCCGTACATCAAGTATTTAAAAACAAAATGTTTAAAAGTCATGAATGTAATAAAAGTTGTCACGTACTACGTGGGGTAGTGATAGACAATGCCTGATGAACCTCTATAGAAGCCTCATTCGCACCCGCTTAGATTATGGGGCCGTTGTCTATCAGTCTGCTACTCAAAGTGCCTTGAAGATGCTGGACCCCGTGCACCATTTGGGCATCCGCCTTTCTACGGGTGCTTTTCGCACCAGCCCCGTAGAAAGCCTTTACGTTGAGTCAAATGAGTGGTCGCTTCATCTGCAAAGAACTTACATGTCCTTTGTTTATTTCTTTAAGGTGAAAGCAGACAAGGAGCACCCCTCATACTCTACAATTAATGATTTGTCGAGCTCAACTCTGTTTCAAAACAGGCCATCGATGAGGCAGCCCTTCTCAGTTCGCCTGAAGGGTCTAGCTGAGGACACTGGAGTGTCACTCGAACACAGTTTAATGGCTCCTGTAGCATACCCGCCACCGTGGCAGTGGCAGACTATAGACTGCGATGTGTCTTTCCTAGAAGTTACAAAACATGCACCTCTTGCCCACATCCGAACATACTTTTTGGAACTTCAACACAAATACACACGTCCTGAGTTCTTCACAGATGCCTCCAAGACTAACTCCTCTGTGTCCTACGCTGCTGTCGGCCCTCCTTTTCGGATGCTGGCCCTCTACATCCACGCACAAGTATCTTCACAGCGGAAAGCTTACGCGATACTTGTGGCAGCTAAACACATCAAACAATTACAAATACAAAAAGCAGTAATTTATAGACTCCCTCAGTGTGGTAACGGCTCTGCACAGTCTTAAAAAACAAAAAAACCCGGTCCTTGTCTCACTTTACTCCATTTTGTGCACACTCTACACACTCAAACAACATGTTGTAGTGTGCTGGGTGCCAGGGCACCGTGAGATCCAAGGCAACGTGAGGGCGGATCAGCTCGCTGCATCCGTCCATGAGAGCACTGCCATTACATCCATATCAATCCCGGCCCTTGATCTTAAGCCGTCTCTCAAACGAAACCTCAGGGACTACTGGCAGAGCAAGTGGGATACACACACACAAACAAACTACACGTCATTAAGCCACACCTTGGTCATTGGCTGCCCGTATCAAAATCGCGTCATACAGAGGTAACACTAACGAGACTCAGGATAGGACATACATACACGACACACACACATCTTTTGTCCGGTGGTGATCCACCATTGTGTGATAATGTGGTGAGGCATTAACAGTTCTTCACGTTTTAATCCAATGTAAACAATTAGACACTCTTAGAAGACAACACTTTCCATTACCCTACCGACAACATATACCTTTACACCCTGCAATGTTCGTCGGTAGGGAACCGCTTTTAGTCACAAATCTTTGTTAGCGTTTTTAAAGAAATTCATAATTTTCATGTCATATACCCGGGACCGTAGCATGACCTCTCCAGAGAGGTTTTTTGCTGCGGTGATTACACAAGAAACACGTGCCTCACGGCCCTTGGACGCAGGGTATGACGTGTGAGGCACTTGTGCTAAAGCCATACATATGCACCATCGTCTTTTATTATCACCAACA